>JAYXIM010051454.1:0-95587 GCA_037575425.1 Anastrepha fraterculus | reverse complement strand
TCGTGTTATTTGAATGGGTACAAACCTCCGGCTTTGAAAGTATTCGATGCGGTCAGCATACTGGCAGAGGAAGAGAAAGCCCTTCTCTGCGTTGGAAATATCAGGTGCAGAAGGACTTGGCTTCACTTGGTGTGTCCAACTGGCGCCGGCTAGTACGCGAAAGAAACGAGTTACTTATTTTTTCAGTTTTTTGGCTGACTTTTTCATTTTAAGCCATATATTTTTGTGGTTCATTTTAGAAGTAGAAGTATTTTTTGACATAAAACCTTCACAAATTGGAGGAGAAGCCCAGCGGAACTCCTAACAATGGACGGATGCGCCAATTATATACTCGCATGGAAGCGTAACTATTTCAGTGGCCATATACGTACTCGTACATTTGAAGTATACGCATTCACAAAGCAGCAGCCAATTTCTTGAGCATTCAGCTGAGTTCTTTAGCAACGTGGAACGTTGAGTGCTGAAATAAATTTCAAGAATATTTGACTAGCAGAATTATTGTTGCGTTTTTTCTACTTATTTCCATGGTTTTGTTCGTTTCACTTTTTATTTTAAAGTTTTGTTGCTCTTGCAGTTCTATTTATTTATTTTTTGTAGTTAATTGTCAGATTATGTAAGTGACATAACGCTCTCAAAGTGACTATCTTCCAATGGAATATATTTTTGTTGCCTCTGGCAGTTAAAATTGCTGTAAATTTAAGTACCCACTTTTTAAGTGTTAGACTGAAACGTTTTGAATGTTTACCTCCTGTAGCAAAACATTCGATCGTAAATTTTTATTTATTTTTCATTTATAGGCGATCGTTGGACGCTTTTTGTGTACAAAACAAAAATCATTTGCTCGGTACAAAAGCCATTTCTCTAAAATGATTCCACAAGTATGTCTGTATGTATTTATTGTAAAAATACCTCGATTCTGGATGATAATAGCGTTGAATATAGGGTGTAACATTTAAACCAAGCTCCCTTTTATGGAATTTGGAAAGCAAAAATGCAGTATTTATCTAAAAAGTTGCTCTCACGGGTCACTTCACCTGCAACAAACACTTACATAAATTAGGCATAACTAACACCAGCACCTGCAGATTCTGCTGCGAAGATGAGGAGTCTATGGAACATCTCATTATCGAATGTCCGGGGTTGACGCATAGAAGGAAAAGGTTTTTAAACAAGTTCATGCTTACAGATGAAGACCTTCAATCACTCCCTCAGAAGGAGCTGGTACAATTCATAAGCATACTTAACAGTCAATAGACAGCATAGGGTGCACAATAGATCAATATGGGCGCAGTGCTAAAGGGCTACTCCTTAACCCTTTACAACCATTAACCATTAACCTAAAAAGTTCTCTGTTTTTGTTGTAGTAAAGATATCACCCTAATAATCTCGATTTTGATGCAAATTTTTGATTCTTTTGACGAAATTTTCAGTTACATCTTACCAATATAGCATTTCGCATTTCTTTCAGTTCAGAATTTGTGCTTAGCTTTTTCTAAAGATTTGACGATTTTTTTTTAATATTTCAAAACGCAAGTTAACACATCAAAGTCCCGACTAGTCCCCAAATAGTGCAATTGTCAGTTAAATGAAAATGGTAAAATCTCCAAAGGGAGGTGATGAAGATTTTGAGCCTCCCAACACCTAACTTTTGCTCAGATTACTGCTGAATTCTGATTCTTACCTATCTAAAAATTCGAAAATTACCGCGAAAGTTAAAGTCTGAGTTAACAAAAATGATATTCGATTTATTATTAGTAAAAAATTTGATTTAATATAATGGAGATATGGAGATTTTTGTGCACTATTTCAACAAAAGACTTTTTTTAACACCATAGATACAAAACAGCGGATTCTTATTCTTCTTTTTTAGCATAAAAGCCCTGGATGGACCACTGCTTCCGCAAACTCTTGCGTTGCACATACAGGTATTTGAAAGATCTACGGGGTCAAAAGTCCATTTAACAAAACAATAAATACATTTACAAAAATGACTTCCTGAGGTACCTGACCCTTCCGAGAACAAAAGCCATCCCCTCCCGCGCACCCTACAAGCATTTGACATACGATAACGGCAGTCGGAATTCGATTATCTGTTCTCGGCACTCTTGCAAAACCCAAACTTTAAAAGTGAAATTTTATGTTTTTGTGTTCAACAGTGGAGTAAAGAGTTATGGATTCTAGCATCAGGTTAGTAATGAATGAAATCAATTAGAATCTTTATAATTTTCAAGTATTAAAGTTAACTTTTCAACCCTATAAGTACACACCTTCTCAAACTACTTTTTTTTTCTTAAAATAATATTTGTTAGTCAATAAGTAATACTATCGAGATAGATCCGGTTAAGATTCGATTGTAATTGTTTAGTATGTACCTTGTTTTGACAATTCATCAAAGAATTTGATCCGGATAAGTCCGGATAAACGGTATTTTAGTACTTTGAATGTTGTTGGTAAAATTTTATGAAAAAGGTCTTTTCCATTACAAGGGATTAAGCGAAATATTTATTTGTTGTAGGTTCAATGGGAACATCGGGAATGAGGATTGTGACTAGAAAATACTTGTTTGACCTCATGAACAATGAAAATTTACCCAACATAGAGACAAGGCTAAATTTCTTGAAAGATCAGTTTATGTCTATTAAAGGATTCTCTGACAATCAAATTGAGACATTGAAAAGCAATTTTGCACATTTCAAATCGGAATTTAAAAATCGATGGACTAAGGCTCATTATAAAGAAGCGGCATTCCTAAAAAGTAATGAATCTTGGCTGAACGGAACATTCGCCATTCCCGTTGTTGCTGACAGTCCTTCAAATCGAACAGGACGACCGAGTAAATCTTTTGGAGATCTGAGCGAAAGAAGTAAAAGAAGAAAAACTGAGGAAATGCGCTCTAATTTTGATCAAAACCTTATCGCGCATGCTGCGCCTATAAGATTTAAATTTATCAAAGAGACTACTGATGTAACGGAGCAAGAAATTAATCACGTCAATAATCAGATAAACAGTCTGGTTGCAACAGAATTTGACTTGAGTGGCAAACATTATTCAGTGAAACACGAATTTATAATGACAATGGTCGACGGAAAGGTCTGTAATGCTGCCATAGGAAATACATCAACCAGTCGTTGCTACATTTGCGGCACAACCTCAAAGGATTTCAACAATTTGGATAAAACAATAGATGTTAATTTCGAGGCTATTCAATTCGGCCTTTCGGTACTACATGCCAGGATAAGAATATTTGAGAGCATTCTCCATTTGGCTTATAAGTTGCCAGTAAAAAAATATAGAGCAAGAAAAACAGAAACTGAAAAAAGCCTCGAGAAAGAGAGAAAACAAGAGATCCAGGACAGGTTTCGCCAAGAAACGAGATTGTTAAAAGATATGCCAAAGGCGAATTTCGGTAATACCAATGACGGTAACACAAGCCGAAGATTTTTCGACAATCCTCAATTAGCATCCGATATAACAGGCATCAGCTACGAATTAATATATATGTAGACTGAAAGTTATTCTAGAAACAATTTCTAGTGGTCATAAAATTAATCCTGAAAAATATGATATTTATGCAACAGAAACTGCTCGATTATATGTGGATCTTTATCTGTGGCATCCCATGACACCCACAATGCACAAAATACTTTTTCATGGAGCTGTTATAATAAAGAGTGCTTTGTTACCAATTGGCCAGCTCTCTGAAGAGGCTGCAGAAGCCCGCTTACCGGCTAGATTTTGACCGAAAATTTACTAGAAAATTGCAACAGGGATATTTTCAACCGCCTCCTTTTAAGTTCGGACCCCTTAATGAGCTCTAGGAGGCAAATAAAAGGAAGAAAGTCCCAATCATATCTGCCAGAAACAGTGGAAATGCACATGCCTGCCGATCCAAACCTAGAATTTTCTTCACGTAGCGATGAAGAAAATCTAGATAATACCATTTGATTGGATGCTTTTTTTAATTGTTTATATTTTTTTATGTTTGATCTTGTAAATCTTTCTTCATTCTCATATTATATTTCATTCAATAAATGTTTTAAGTTCATTATTTTAGTTGGTTTTGTTCAGAAACATCCATTAGCACACGTTAAATCCAAAAAATACTTTTGGCCCCTTAGATTGTTCAAATACCCCTATGTGCGTTGGTCTGCATCGGTGGGTTCGACTATCACCCCGGATTGCGGTGTCGCGATCATTAGTTTCGGATAGGAGGTTGTTGGCCTTGAGCTCCAGTCCGTCTCCGGCCGGTGTTCACATTGCTTTATTTGTTCCCTTACTCTCCACTGGGATTTTCCATGCGATGATAGCCTAACAGCATCTCCAACGTGAAGGAAAAGCAAGAAGACTAATAGTGAGAGGTGAGAAGCATCATTTCGTACGATCAGCTGTCAAGTTGCACATCACTACCCTTTCGTGGTGTCAAACCGCAGATTCATCACTCACTTCAACCTCTATGAACGGCTGCCTTGGAGAGCGGTACCAGTGCTAAACGGCGACAAATCGCATGACTTTGTTTGTGAGTTGAACGCCAAATATATTTGAATGGCTCATTTTCGGGTAGTCGTCGAAAAACACTTATCATTTCCATAACGAGTTTTTACAATTTCTCTCAAGGCGCATTCATTACAGGTGGTGGCACTAGACCAATAACAACATTTTGTACATAAAAATGTCAGGACAAAAGAAAGTAGAAAAGAAAAAGAAGAGGACGAATTATGTTGCACAGCCGACATGAAGTTGAAACTAAAAGGATACGGCGGTTTATGCTGACGTCCGGATGTACACTCAAAAAAGAAAAAAAGCGAATGTGCTTAGACCACTACCGATACCACTTTTTGTAGATTCACCTTGACTTCACTCAATGACTAAATCAGTATTTTCACAGACGAGCAACATAAAAAATAGTAACTAGGAATTAGTTCCTAAGTTTGACAAAAAAAAAATTTAATTTACAAAAAACAAAAAACAATATTTGCAAGCAATAAACTAAATATACAAAAACAAATTTGGATTTCAAAAAATGCAATTGAATTTACCAAAAAAATTTAATTTACAAAAAAAAAACAAATTGTAAAGAACAAAAAAAATTCAATTTACTCAAAAAAATTAAATAAAAAAGATTAAATTTGCAAAAAAAAAACGAAAAAAATTATTTACAAATTAAATTTACAAAAAAAAAACAAAAATTTAATTTGCAAAGAACAAAAAAAAAATATTATTTACAAACAATAAAATTAAGTTTACAAAAACAAAACTAGATTTACAAAAAGGCAATTTCATTTTCAAAAAAAATTCAATTTACAAAAAAAAAATTGCAAAGAACAAAAACAAATTATTTACAAACAAAAAAAGGAAATTAAAAAAAATTATGTTTATTTACAAAAAGCAATTCAATTTACAAATAAAAAATTCAATTTACACAAAAAAACTAAATAAAAAAGATTAAATTTGGAAAAAAGAAAAAAACGAAAAAAAATATTTACAAAAAAAATTTAATTAGCAACAATAAAATTAAATTTACAAAAAAAAAACAACTCATTTAATAAAAAAAATTTTATTTACAAAAACCAAAAAAAAATGTATTTACAAAGAAAAATTAAATTTACAACAGAAAATTAAACTGTATTTTAATATTGTAACACAAAGAACTAAGATATTTTTTTTTATAAAATTAAGTTTTTTTAATTTTTTAAATATTAATAACGAAAAGCTATTACTTTAAAAGAAAACAAAAGAAATCATTTCAAATATTCTTAATTAAACAAAAACCTTCTTTATTCTTACTTTATTCAGCATTCTGGCACATTTTCTTTTAACGAAATTAAGTTTCATTATTTTTCGAAAATTGCTTCGTACATTTTTGTATACATTTAATTCTATAACTCAAATCCAGTACAATCTGAGGCATTTTGTTGAGAAATCTTTTGTTCGTAAACTATGGGAAATTGCCGGAATTCCGAATTTATTTTTTATTTTAATTTTTTCTCTTCAAACTCATTTGGGATTTACTCCGCAAATAAAAAAAAATTTAAATATATTTAATGATTTAGGAGTTTTTATTCTAACTGCAAAAAAAATTGAAGATATTTTAATTTATTCACTGAAATGTGAAATTCCGGAAAAACTGCAATTTATACCACGAAGTAATTAAAAAAAATCTGTAAGCTGTTCTAAAAATTTCCAAGCTACGATTAAAATTGTGAGCCTGGCAACATTGTTCCGAATACAATACCAATATTATTTTCCTTTGAGGGAAGCACTGTTAATTATGTCCCCCCATATTACCGTGTTGGACAATGAAATCATTTTCTTCAAACTGAAAACCTAAACCGACTGAGTTTCAAGGAAGATAAATTTACAAGTTTTGCTCTTTAACTATGGAGAAAAAGAAAATTGACTTCGGCTGCCAGTCAATTGGGAGATTCAGCCGAATTATGCACGATCATTTCACACACATTTGACACACACTTGTCCAATCAGTCGTTGTTCAGACGGCAACGAAGTGTCATTGGTTGATTCTTTTTGTATATCACCCACACAATCTCAGTTAGCCCATCAGCTGATTCTGCCAAATTCGCTGAGAGCAGAATAACGGGTCTGTTAAAGAGCACACCAAGAAAGACGGCAGCTTAAAGTGAAAATACTTTGAAGAATGGGGAGAGTTTTTTGAGTATTAAAAACGCCTTTAAGTTAGGAATGGCTGCTCATTTTTTAGCTCAACGAGAATTCCGTGACGGATCATACTCTATATTTGTATGTTCGCTGAGTTTCGTTACCTCAAACAACAAAAACGTGCTCACGATCCGAAGTGTGATTTGGCAATCGCGCTACGAATTAGTTCACTATACTCATATTCTCTAGATTTGGCTCTCAGCAACTATTATTTATTTCCAAACATGAAGAAACTTCTCCAGGGGGAAAAATCATGATGCCAAATGTTGAGGTCAACGGTGAAACAGATACCCATTTTAAATGCGTGGACAAATCCTTTTTTAATTATTTTTTTAATCCATTTATTGAATAAAATCTGTAATAAAATAGCATTCAGTATTACATTTAATAACAATTTTGAAAATATGTCATGTACATTTTAAATCTTTGTGGTAGATCAGCAGGCATGAACCTTTTAAGGCTGCGACGTTGGTTTGGTGTAATGGGTTTGATGCCCGTGGATTTGGATAGCCGGTTGTTATATCATATGCTGATGTTGCCAATTCCTTCATCCACCGATAGCACTCCAATATCACGATGAATTCTAACGTTGCAGACAAATCTTGTCGCGAACCATGGTCAAGAGCCAATAGAACTTTTAATCCAAGTAGTTTCCGCTTTGAAAATAATGGCATTTCCACATAAGACATTGATTAAAATGAGTATCTAAGTATTTAGCGCGGTTCCTTTGGGGTAACTGACAGTTGTTAAGATCCACTGGCTATCAAAAGGATAGCCGCTAGGACCGCTAAGTTAAGTGCGTTGCGTGAGGGTATATCGAAAAAAAAATTATATTTTTCTTCCCACTGACTTTTCGTTCCACTTAGTTTACTTTAAATTTGTTTTAAAATAGGTGGTAAAAATTAAACTTCTTCATATATCTCGGCCCAACGGCACTTAGCTCTCTCAATGTGGGTGAGTTCCAAGGCAAAATGCATTGCTGCGAAGCATCAACTGGCACCTATCGCAGTTGAGTTCGTCTTCAACACAAGAAGCTGATACTTTTGCGTCAGGTGTTTGGCCGACCTTCTACTCCAATTAAGAATGTCTAGGTTAGGTTAGGTTGAATGGCTGCCCTCGTTTAGGGCACACTTGGACAAATATCACACTTGGGCAAATGCCTATAATACCTATAAACTTAGAGGCCTCCGCACAGCAGCTGGTTCTCATGAGAAGCTTTTTTGTCAAAAGTGCACTCGGAGGTTTACCATTGCCTGCCGTAGAGTGGCCGCTATTGGAAAATACGTTTTCTATCATTTTGTATTCCATACCTGCAACGGGTTTTGAATTCAAGACAACTAAATGGTAAAAAGAACATATACTTACTCAGCTGGGCAGCCCCAATAATAAAAATTTGTTTTTTTTTTGGTAACAATACCGCGGAATTAGAGTTCGAATGTGTTTCATAATGGATTTCCTGCATTCTTATCTCGATTGTTTCTTTCAAAATTTGGTCGAGAGATTTGAAGACTCAAGAGGAGACTCAAGATTTGGTGGAAATTAAAAACGATTCTTGGCATATTTTTAAACGAAAGTATGCTCAGCAACTAAGATACTATTAAAGGCTACTGGAATGGATTGTAAACAATACAAAGCCTCAATTTAACCTCACTTAATTTTCAGTGCATCACTTTTCATTGAATAAATAGGTCATTAATTGTCGCAAAAAGTGCACTTTACAAGTACTTTATTTTACAAGTACTAGAACCAATCTAAAAACAAAAATGAACTTGGCGCTCCAAATTATGTTGGCACCAACTTTTGGTTGCTCTGGTCGGAAATCGTGTAATTTTTCACTTTTTTGTGTTCCCTTGACGAGATAAATTTACAAACTGCAAAAAAGTGTAAAAAAGCTTTTGTTGTTTTTTTTCAGAAAATTGGTGTACATTAAAAAAAATTAACTACATATTTAGCTATACAACCATTACTTCTCCTGCTCCTTCTCCGCCTCCTTATTTCCCCACTGCTTCTTATTTGTATTGATGGTGGTGTGTCTGTTTTAGGCGCCCCAACTTTATTCGTAACCTGTTCGTTTACTTGCACGCGATCTTTGTACGAGTGACTATCGCTATTGTTGTTGCACCAAATGTACGAATGAGTGTTGCTCAGCATGTGCCAACCAACTAACCAACCTATCAGTCACACAAACAAATTGCCACAAATCGAGTCACTGAGATCGCAGCGAAGTTTTAAATCTCGTGCCGTGTTCAAATCAACCATCAGATGAAATTCTCATCTCGTCGTGCATTGACGCCAACAACTGTTTAACTACAAATACAAAGAATTGTAAAAAAGGAGTATTTTTCACACTACTCCGCTAGTTGCTAATTTGTTGAATAAACAAACACAAAAATAAAAAATATATTGCGACAACCGGTAAACGTGCAATTGTGCAATTGATTTAGTGAGAATATAAGCAGCTTGGCGTCGAACGAAGTCGAAAGTCGGTTCAAGGAAGTTTAAAATAAATAATTTTTCTTTAAAATTTAAAGAAGGATTAACTTTTGCTGTGATAACTTTTTTTTTATTTCGGTGTGCGATTACTAAATAAGTGAAGATGTGGAAATTGGCCATTTGCTTTGCTGTTTTTCAAATGATTTTAGCGCAGAAGAGCGAAATACGTAAGTTACAATGGATTTCTGACTGATGAAAAATGTTTGATGGTGCTGGTTTTTTAATAGTTCAGAAATTCTTATAAAACTAAATAAAGTAAATGAGAATAAAGATCTTTGTTTGCTTGTGGTTACTCATGGGTAGTTTGTTCTCAGCCGATAAAAGGTGCTGAAGTGGACTCTTGTGGACTAACGGTTTATATGCAAGTTCCGAATTGACTCCTACTCAAAAAATGATTACTCCTTTTTTAATGATCTGTCACAATCATACGTCAATCAAGGTTTACAATTTCATAGCGGTAAAGCTCATGACAGAGAAAAATTTGAAAATTATTACAAATTAATACCATAACTAGCGAGTCGGAGATCGTTACCATAAATTAAATTAATTTAAGAGAGCGATCGCATTAAACGTTCCACGAAACAGGATGTGCAGGTCGTCCATTATAGGACCCATTCAGGCGCGTAACCCAAAATCAACAGGAAATTGATTATAGTTTGTGCAGGGTATACTCGTAATAGAAAAACTCGAGGCACCGTTTATGTTTATTGAATATTACTGCATCAATGATACAACGCTCCAGTCGAACTACTAAAAATATCAAGGCTTTAGTTACTTTGGACGACCGCTATAGCCGAATTCGTTAGTGTGTGACTACCATTCGGTAAAGTCTGGATTGGAGACAAATTAGGGGTGTGAAACATTAAATTATAGAAAAGATTCTTTACTCCAAGCGCATTTCTCCCATGAAAAAGCACTTCATAAAAACCATCTGCCGTTCGCAGGCATTATAAAATAGTAGGTCCCACCAATTGTGGAGCAAGCTCAAGGCGAACGCCGCATTTGGCGGAGGAGCTCGTCGAAATAATCCAACAAAAGAATTAGCTTGAATTTAAAATGACCAAAATTGGTCGCTTTCATGGACGTTGACAGGAATTGAGAAACACTTAGTTCACATTGGGGACTGCCTTACCTAAAGATATTGGCTTTTATCCCTACAAGAATCACCCACTCGACCATCTTATTTTTATTTATTTATTTATTTATTTATAACGAGGAAAAACAATAAGGGCCTTCGGTTCGTTGACCATCTTAAACTCGAAAAACTAACCGGTAAGACTCTGAAAAAGTTATGTTATGTTCTTACTAAAACCATCAACATTCCTGTATATGGAACAAAAAGGAAAGAGCAAAAGTATATGGGGGACGGAGCTTTCGACCAAATGGGCAAGAACAGTCAGTGCAAAAACCATGTATTTTTTTCCACAAATCTGGCCTTTTATGCATATATCATCAAACGCCTGTGGCAACAAGATAATACACAGTTCTCAGTTCGCAGTTTGGCCAGGTGGAAGCAGTTCATAATGCATTACACCACAATAACTGAAGAAAAGTGTCAATCACAGTTTATGTACTTTTACGACAATATACGCGCGATTGCTCGATTGTTTCGGAATAGTAAGATCCAAATCTCATCTCCACTTGTGATGCATTCTGTGACTGCCTCATATCCGAAAATCATCCCTCTGGTGTTGCGCTAAATATCGTCGATTGTTTTTGGCACCAAAATCACCATATTCACTTTGGGCTTTTTCAGGAAAGACAAGCTTAACTATGAAGTCAATGAAGATAATGACATGCAATTCGACTCAGACATCATTGACAGTACTGTCTACCTAAGACTATGTTTTCGGATTCGTTATAAAATCGAAGTTCAAATTGAAAAGTCCTCATAACAACTTTTTTTGGCTAAGATTTATAAAATGTTTTTTTGAGTATTGCTATAGTTAAGTAGAGTTTCGACTAACTACGAGTGCCATTCTATTGGAAGATGATTAGATGCCGTGAACATAGAAAATCAAGTAATAAAAAAAGTGTTTTTCAAGTCACCCCTTTTATGTCTGGTTTTCATTATGATGCTCTCCATTTCAATTCAACCCGGCTATTCGGGACATGTTCTTCGATTTCGATGTAACCCAAATATGTTGCTCTCTGGTCAAACTAATGAGACACGTATTTTTTTGTTCTCCCGAAAAAAAAATTTTTAAGATTTATCGGCAATTTTGTTTCTCGCCTCAAAATCGATTTTTTTTAATTATATAAGAAACTTTTTTTTTTAAATGCTCATAACTTAGTCAAAAATAAACCGATTTTAATGATTCTGGGTTCAAAATTATCGCCATTACTTACACGAGCGACTTCATGTAGAAACAATTGCAAAAAATAGTTGAAAGTTTTTTATTTTTCAAAAAACAGCCTTTCACACAATACGTTCGCTAGAACCTTATAGGCGATATTTAGAAGACTAGTCCCGCGGTAATTGGAACAGATTGCAGGATCGCCCTTCTTATGGATTGGGCAGAGCACACTTAAATTCCAATCGGCAGGCATGCTTTCATCCGACCATATTTTACACAGGAGCTGATGCATGCACCTTACCAGCTCCTCGCCGCCATGTTTGAATAGCTCAGCCGGTAGTCCGTCGGCGCCCTCGGCTTTGTTGTTCTTTAGCCGCGTTATCGCTATTCTCACCTCGTCATGGTCAGGTAGGGGAACGCCAATTCCGTCGTCGACGATTGGGGTATCGGGATCTTCACATACTCTGTGACATGCGCAGCTATCACTGTTTAACAGGCTCGAGAAGTTTTCCCTTCATATTTTAAGATTGCTCTGGATGTCACCGACAGTTCGCCGACTTTGTTCTTACAGGAAAACTCCCCGGTCTTAAAACCTTCTGTATGCCGCCGACCTTTCTGGTAGAATTTTCGGGCGTTGCCTCTGTTGGCTAGCATCTCAAGCTTCTCGCACTCACGTATTTCGGCCTCTCGTTTCTTCTTTCGAATAATGCATCTCTCTTCCTTTTTTAGCTCTCTGTAGCGATCCCACATAGCTCGCGTTGCGCCCGATCGCAGCGTGGCTCTATAGAGGGCATCCTTTCTTTCTGCGGCAGCATGACACTCCTCGTCGTACCAACTGTTTTTTCGGGCTCGTCGGAGTCCGATTTCTTCTTCGGTGGCGTTACGTACATCATACACCTCATACAAATACTTAGCAATAAAAGAGGCAATAATACTTGTGCAACACAGACTGTACTATATGTATAGTCTGAAATGATTGTTTTTTCTTGTAACTTCAAGATACATTTCGTTCTGCTTTTTGCTGCGTAATAGTCCCACTCAAGGGCTCCGACGCCAGTGCTAACTCGGGTTAGTGTCGTTCGAAACTTTCCCGTAAACGTAACCAAACAAAAATGAGTGAGAAGTACGCGAAGCGTTTTGAGGCGGTATTTTTATGCACGCATTCGAATGGGCCAAAATTATCTTACGCCGCGGCTGTAAAAGTGATTCAAAAGTCAAAAAAGTTTGTTGTGATGTGGAGTCAGCGGTATAAGGTGTACAAAAATGTTGAGGACGAGCGCGGCTTGAAGCGAGTGACGACAAAAAAGCAAGAAAAGTGATCGTCCAACTTTTTAAGCAGGACCCTTTTTTGCGACCAAGCCAAGCACGCACCATTCTTGTTAAAATGGGAATAAATGTGAGTATCGACACCAAAGCAGGTCGACTGAACGAAGTGAACATATCCTACCGTCCCACATCATCAAAACCACTGCTATCTGAAAAACATCTTGAGAAATAACAAAACAAGAAAATGGCGTCACAGAAATGGACTGGCCTTCCCAGTCCCCAGACGTCAACCCCATTGAAAATGTGTGGGGAACTATGAAAATGCATCTTGCCGGAAAGCCAATCCACGATTTAAAGCAACTCATGCATCAAGTTCGCAAAATCTGGTCCTCTTTGTCAACGAGCTACTTAGATAATCTGGTTTAAATATGCCGAGAAGATGCCAGGTTGTACTCGACAACGGTGTAGTCTCCACGGCTTATTGATTAATTGCGACCCGCAGCTTTGTACATACTTTCATGTAAAAAATTTTCAAATATAAAAATATCTTTTATCATGAATAATCGCGGTTCTTTTTTTCTGGCACAGACTGTACAAACACATAAGTGTATTCATACATAGATATACATATGTATGTAAGTAAATAAATGACATGAATTCAATTTATCCCTCAATTTATCCCCCGATTTCTACGAAGGCTGACTACAACTACAACAGCTACTGTAGGACTTTGTTGTTGTCATAATTGTTAAAAATTTTAATTATTTGTTATTTTTGCAGCTATTAGCTCCAATTATTTAAAATATTATTATATATTAAACCTTCATGTCGTCTTAATATCGTGTCCGGAACTGCCATTGAGTATTTTGCCATAGCCTTTAATTATTTAATGAATTGTGCTAATACGTACGAATAATAATCATACAGACGTACATACATACAATAACTTCATTTTACGCATTCTCTTGTCTGAAAGTAAACCGAAAATATGAAACGAGTTTTTTTATGCCTAAGTGTCTACATAGAATGTCTGCGCTAAAATTGGTGGCAGTTAATTCGCAAATATTTGCTAAAAACTCTGCGATGTAGCCTTGAGCGACTGCAGTTGAAAACAGAGATATGTTTATATATAGGTATGTATGTATGTACCTTTATGTACATACTTATAGCATATTTATTTGGGTATATACGAGGTGTGCTCAAAATGTATGGCGACTTTTTATTTTTCTCAAATAATATTTAGGCAAGGTTAGGTTGATTTATTATTATTTATTAGTTAGATTTATTCATCATTACCTACTTTGTCCCCTTCGAAGCAATACTCCTCAGATATAACACACCTGTGGCAAGGATTTTACCAATACCCGAACAACCGCTGACCAAAACCTGCTTTGATAACAGAAAATCGTCGAGCACATCAAACTACGTCTAACCTTTCTACTGTTCAAAAAAAAAGTATCATTATTTTCTAATTTCCATTGGAAAAATTCAAAAAATTCCATATATCATAGAACAGTTTTGAATATACTTATAAACAGGGCTATCGGAAAGGTTGAGCAGGATATTTAGAAACACTAACATTAGTTTGGGGAAAAATAAATCCATTATTTTGTCGGTAGATGGTTGTAGTGATCGATATCTCGTAAAGTGTCGATCAGACAATTCAAAGTTTATGCTGCTTGTCAAGGTGACGTTTCACACTACAAAAAGTGCGTTTGCTGATTTTGGTTTGTTCTTCTCAAAGATCATGCGAGGTACCTCGGAGTAACGGTAGGCAGGTAGGTAAGATGGCAAGAGTACCCCAGGTACACTTCAAGTACCCTATCAGGTTGCACAGACTACATGACTCGCTACTGTAATTGGGAAGAAGGTTTCGTATTACAACAATGTTCATCGGATGCCATAGAAAGGCTAGCCGCATACAAAAGGCTGCACATCTTTTGGTTACCTGGTCACAAAGGCATTATGGGAAACGAAATAGTAGACTACCATTTGACTGGGAATGAGAAAAGGGTCACATACGACAATACTGTGCCAAAACGATCGTGGTCAAAGCGTGATGAAGCAGCTCAGACGTTGGCCAAACTATGACTAACGTCCAGGAAAGTTTTGCTGTATTTGGTGGGACTTGAAAATAATAATTTATTATGAGTTGCTTCCGTAAGGCGAAACACTTATTTCAGATCTCTTTTGTCAACAACTGGACTAGCGATAGACCAGAAACGACCAGATTTGGAGGAGGTGTTGTGTTCCATCAGGACAACGCAGGGCCACACACGTCTGTAGTGACTTGCCAAAAATTCCCGGAGCTGGGTTGGGACGTTTTGATGCCTCCATCATATCCTGACTGGACCTGGCACCAAGCGATTAAAAACTTTTTCTCTCATTGCAAAACTTCCTGAGCGATAAGAAATTAGTACCAAGAGAAGATTGTGATTACACCTCTTCTTCATAACTGACCCGCATTCAATTTAAGCAAAGCGCAAATAAAACGCAAAATAATTTTTATATAAGACAGCAGTATGGCATATACATAAGTATGTAACACTGGTAGGTTAAGGCCAGACTTCTGAGGAGGCTTGGAGGAAAAGTTCTGCCGTATTTTAAAGAAAATATTTGGATTCGTTTATTAAAATATGTGTTCAATATTAACCAATTATATGTGCTCCGTCATTTGTTACAACTTGTTGCCATATTTCACGTAACCAATGAACTCCTCTTTTGTAGAAGTTCTCGTCCTTGGAGTTAAAATAGTCAGCAACTGCTTTTAAAAGACTTGAATTTTTTCACCATTGATAATTTTATAGAAATCTGAACAGGTAATAATCAGATGTTGCAATGGCAGGTGAATATGGTAGGTGACTAAGGACTTCCCATCCTAACGCATTCAGTGTTTGTTGTGTCACCATTGCAGTATGCGGTCGAGCATTATCGTGGTTGGACACTATTCCTTTTCTGGACGCTAATGCTAGCCTCTTTTGATAGCTGCATTCAATTTATCCAGCTGTTTGCAGTACAGATCCGCATTGATGATTTTCCCCTGTTTTAGCAAATCGTAGTACAGTGGACCTCTCCTGTCCCACCACAGTGAAATCAATACTTTTCGTTGATGGATACTTGGTTTTAGAACTGTTTTTGATGATGTTACTGGTTTGCAGTAAGATTTGAATATTAACAGAAAAATATTCACGTAAGCAGTCCTTTTATCTCCAATAACGGCTCCACATTGCCTAAAACGGCTCCACTTTGTGTCTAATCAGATTTGGTGAACACATTCTTACACGATCAGACAAATTCTTTTTTGCTAATTCATGTGGAATCCGTACACTTTGCTATAACACAAAACCAAGAGGCTTAATGTGGTCTCCAATAGTTGTATGATGAATGCCAAACCCTTCTGAAATTTCTCGACTTGTTAAATGTTAATTTTTTTCCAACATGGATCGGAAGACATCATCAACGATCACTTTTTTCTCAGATCCCCGGAAAGAAATATGCAGTAAACATTAAATGAATAAAAATTAAAAAAAAAACACACTTTTCTCTCATAACCCTGACATTGGCATCGAACACTCAACCTTCAAATGACTAGCCGAATCGCCACTCACACACCACCACCCCGACAACGTCTATAAAATGGGATGAGATACATAGAAAATATGAGAAATAAATTTCAAGTTGAAGGTCGTTTAACGGTGACCGACGCAAAGCGCCGCTAAATAGGTAATAGGCAACAGGTAAACAACGAAAGCGAAACCAAAGCTGCTTATAATTTATGTATTCGTATCGAAATCTGCATTTGTATTTAGTTTGGGCGTCTAGAAAAAACGTAAATTGCTTTATAAACACAATGCCGTTAAGTGATTTGTTTACTAGTCGCAAGAAACAAGCGGCTAAATACATCATTAAATAAGAGCGAAGAGCGATTAAAATGAATAGATTCAATGCTAAGTGTGTATGTATGCATGTATGTGTGTATATTAGCTTTGGCTGCTGCGCATGCGTGACTACTTAGCTTGACTAGCGGGTGAAGTGTTCCGACTGTTTGCTGTTTGACGATGCAAATCTACTTAATTAGCATAATGAATGAATGAGTTGGACAAGTTAATTGCTGGTACTAATTCATGTATGTGTGCTTGTGTGCATAGAAATATCTGGACTGTAGTGGTTAAAATATTACGAATGATGTTTGATTTTGGTGCGCATTTGTTGTATTTATATAGGAGTGCATTGAACTTTACGAACGAAGCATTGTGACTGAAACTACTTACTTTACCACTAGGCTGCATACATTCGTAGACAGATGAATAAGAACAATGCCGGGCAATTAGTGGAGACCAAACAGCTCCATCATTTAGTGAGTGGCGAATAGATTAAGCAACTGGCATAAATAAACTCATGTTGACAGCAAAAAAAAAATGAGAAAAAAACTAAGGAAGAGCGCTTTTCACAAATGAGAAAAGAAATTGTTTCCAAATAATTTCAACAAAAAAAAAATTAGATTTGTTGCAAACATTTTTTTTTTAATATACTACATCCTAAATAATTAAAAATCAATTCATTACTTTTTCCAATTTTCAAATAAAAAAAAAAATCAATAAATCAAGGGGAGCGCTTTTCGAAAATGAGAAAAAAGAATTTTCCAAAATTTTTAACAAAAAAGAAAATAATAAAAACTGTATCATAAATAATTAAAAATAAAAACAAAATCTGGAGGAGAGCGCTTTTCAGTTCAAATTTTAACAAAAAAAAATTAAGAAACTGGTATGCTAAATTATTAAAATATGAAAAAAATCTGGAGGATAGCGTTTTTCAAACAAATTTTTTTGAAAAGGTTATTTAATTCCAAATAATTATAAGAAATAAAAATATATGTAGCGAGTGCTTTTCAATGAGAAAAAAATTGTTCACTAAATTTTTAACAAACAAAGAATAAAAATAGTGTATCCCAAATAATTAAAAGTAAGAGCAAAATTTGGAGAAGAGCACTTTTCACAAATGGGCACAAATTTTTTCAAAAACTTTTTAACAAAAACAAAAAAAAAACAATAATTAGAAAACAAATTGTACCTAAATAACTAAAAATAAGAAGAAAATCTGGAGGGTAGCGATTTAAAAAAAGGTGAAAATAAATGTTCACACAATTTTAAGCAAAAAAACTAAAAATTTTCTGAAATTTTTTGGAAAAGTATGTTTTTTAAAAATTGAAAAAAAAAATTATAAAAATGTTAAAAAGAACCGAGCATATATCACTTTTCTTCTTCCACTTCCAAATAAAAATAAAACAAAAATTTAAAGAGGAGCACTTTTCAAATTATTAAAAAAAAAACTATGTATACAAATGTTAAAAGGTACCGAACATATTTCACTTAAAAAAAGTATTTTTCTTCCTTCCTAACCCAAATCAGGAGGGGAGCGTTTTTAAAATATGAGAAATAAAAATTTTTAACAAAAAAAAAAAATAATAAACAAATGTTTATCCTAAATAATTAAAAGTAAAAGAATATGGGGGTAACGCTTCTCACAAATGAGAGAAAAAAATGTTTCACAAAATTTTAAGCAAAAAAATAAAAATTTTCGGGAACTTCTTTTTAAAAGTAAAAGCATACTTACATAAAAATTAAAAAAAATATTAAAAAGAACGGAACATATTTCACTTTGAAAAACTCTTTTTCCTTAGCATGACTATCCTGGATGGAGCGTTGCATCGTTATTTTCGTTTTCGCAACTATCTCTCGCCAGATTTCTTGATCCGCTACTTCACCTCTTTGAGGTCGTCAATAGCTGCATCCGCCCATATTTTCCTTGCCTATCTTTATTACCTTCAGTTCGCTTCCCATACTATTATTCCTTGAAGATTTCTGAAGTGCAAGCCTTGGATGAGGTACTCAAGTTCAGAGTTGTATCTAATGCCTAATTTGCGTGCCATATTCCAGCCTGACCAAATATTTTTTAAAACTTTTTCTTTATGAATGTTGTTATTTGGTTCTCATCATTCATCTTCATCGTCCACACTTCACAACCCGGTTCATGACTGGGCATAAGAGAGCAGGATACAACCGTAGTTTTTGGTTTCCTGCGCATCTTCGAAACGTGCATTGCCAATAACAAGATCAGCTGGGTTGCTTTTTGATTTGGTCCGCAGCATAGACCTGGTTTTGTCGTGGTTGATTTGTAGTCCAACTTGCAAGGCCTTATTTTCTTGATCATTGAATGCTTCTTTTAGTGTTGTACCATATCTTATAATTATGACTAAAAAAAAAATCAAAATTATAAATTTGTTTTAAAAATTTTTTTGAGCTTACTTCTCCTTAAAAATTATTATTATAAAAATATATAAATATATTTACAAATATCTTATCGTTATAAAAATCGACTATAATGCTCAAAATACTTGAACTAGACATAGATCGATGGATCGTACGCCAATTTTTCAAAACTATGAGGTCAATGCGATTTATTAATTGAAATTATAGCTACATACCTATATTATAATATATAAATAAGGCTGAATATACTTACATATGTATGCATATATTTTTATTGTTAAGAGGATATTAAGCATTTGACTTTTTATTGAAAATAAATACAACAGCACTCCACTATTTCCCTACCATTCAAGCATTAAATGAGCCGCCTTCAAAATGATTATTCACGTGTGTGGATGTATACATATTTACTAAATACGTATATATTATATATTACTTGTATTTGAGTTTGTCTACTCTTTTGTACATAACTAACATCTTTGTGTGTATTTTTAAGCCGCTTCAAGTTTATTGTTGCTTTCCGTTACTATAATTCAATGCATACTTTTTTTGTGTCGTCTATTCACAGCCGAATATATCAAACAATGCCGTCGAGGTGATCCGCAATTGTTGGAGTGCTTTAAAGGTTCTTTGGAGCATCTGAGGCCGTATTTGGCGCGTGGCATTCCCGAGATTGAGGTGCGTTAAGTTGTTACATATTTATTTAATTAAGCTAAGCATTTACGCAAATTCTAGTTATTTACTGTTTAAGCGCTTGGAGGATTGTCTATAGTTAGTAGGAGTGTCTATAGTTAATAGAAGACTGAAATTTATTTATTTGCATTTTTTTTTTTCAATTTTTTTTATATTTTTTATTCTTTTTTTTTTTGTTTTAATATTTTTTCAATTTTTTTATATTTTTTATTATTTTTATTTTTTAATATTTTTTCCCCTTTTTTTATTTTTATCAATTTAATATTGATTATCAAATCATTAGCGCTTTGGTTGTCTTGCATTTATGAAAAATTTTCATTTCATAGAATCTTTTATGTAAACTGAGAATTTGCGCGAATATTGAAGAGCGAAGGCATTATAAACAGCGCCCTGTGGGCTAGAAGACTTGAGTGAGGGAGCAAAGTGAGAAATTCGTGCTATACGATTTGCTCTCATATAAACCCCTTTGCAAAATTATAAACACACCACTATTTATTTAATTTTTTATTGGGTATGCAGATTTATAGGCCATTGAATTTAAGTACAATGTTTGAACAACAAAAGGCAGACCTTTCAGTAAATCAACTACCAGCTTCATACGCCGGATGAGAATTGCCAATATATTATATAGTATAGCATATAGGCATGGTGCTACCTACTACTACTACTACTAGGTTGTTCAATAAGTTTTGCGGTTCGATGAGAGAGGGCATTGCTACTAGCCTCAATTTATTTTTGTTATTTTGGTACACACTTCACATGGACGTGTGCGAAGTTCCGACGTGTCAGAGTATTATCTGCAATGAAAAAAACGAGTATCGTGCAGTGATTGAATTTTTATTTTTGGAAGGTTGAAAAGCAACGGAAATTTTAAACGAACGGTGAAAGTGTATAAAGACTTTTCGCCATCAATTAGGACAGCAGAAAGATGGGTTACTGAATTACCGAATTGCAAAGTGGCTGCCCTATGTCCTCGATCTGTGAGGTCTTGAATCGACCCTGGGCTGTTGGCGTAGACCTTCTCTTGCACGTGTCCCCTAAGAAAAAAGTCACAAGGTGTTAAATCTCAAGATCTCGGTGGCCAATTGTGATCACCTCTTCGAGGGATAACACGGTCCGGAAACTTTTCCCGTAAAAGATCAATGGTTTCGTTTGCTTGTGTGGCACGTAGCGCCGTCTTGTTGAAAATAAACGTTGCCCAGATCAATACCATCCAATTCCGGCCATAAAAAATCGTTAATCATCTCTCGATAGCGCAATCCATTCACCTGTAACACCTGTTATTGGAAAACCCTTTAGAAGCCCTGGGCATCTCATTGGGCAGTGTAAGCAATATTTTGGCTGAAGTATTAGGTTTCAGACGCTGTGTACACAATGGGTGCTGCATTCGCTAAGAATCACATTCGAATGCGTGGATTTGGGTGGATTTGACGCATCGATTCATAACTATGGATGAGACTTGAGTCTATTACCAAGATTCTAAATCAAAACAAGAGGCTAAAGAATGGGGTGAAGTTGGTTCTTCGACACCGAAACGAGTTCGAGCCCAAAAATCGGTCGAGAAGATGTTAGCATCAGTTTTTTGGGATGCGAAAGGATTTTATGGAGTACTTGCAAACCGGTAAAACAATAAATTCTGAATATTGTTGTAACCTTTTAGAAGAGCTGAATGTTAAAAATTCGTGAAAAAACCCCAGTTTGTGAAAGAAAAACAGTATTTATCATTAGGACTATACACCGTGTCACAAGAGCATTTTGACAATAGCTTAAATCCATGAATTAAAGTTCGAATTGTTGGAACATTCACAGTATTCATCAGATTTGGCCTCTAGTACTTTCCATCTGTTTCCGGACCTCAAAAAACATGCGTGATAAGCGTTTTTCATTAATTTATGAGGTCGTAGGAGTTTCTCACTTCAGGGAAGGAGTTTATAAATTGGAATATCGGGAATTGGAAGAAATGCATTGATGTTCAGAGAGATTATACTGAATAACAAAGTGTATTTATTTCAAACCATAAAATTGTGATTTTCTTATCGAACCGCGAAACTTATTGAGCAACCTAATATCCTAACCTCTCGGATATATGTAAATCATCCAAATAATTATTATATTGACAAAATTATTATCAACTTTTGAGCTTTCTCGGCAGGCAATGGAATACTTGATTAATTAATTGATTAACGGAAAAGTAGACCTACTCCCTATCCACCAAGGTTAAAAATTTTGAGTCATACGCGGTGGCGCAAAATTAATCATCCAATTTTGTTTTTGAAGAACTTTCTTAATAAATAAAACAAAAATGATTTTGAGTGATGAACATCTTTCTTTTGACCTCTATGCCAACCATTGTTTGTCTGTTTGTATGCAGTTGCTGTCTAGTTCACAAGTATCAAATACGATTACCGTCCGACGCCATTTCTAAAAATTTTTTATTTCTCGATAGAGTGATTAATTTTGCGCCACCTTATGTATGGGTATGTTATGATATGTGTACTCTTAATTAAAATCTGCCACTTTACGAGTTTGTTTCCTTAAATGTGTCTACACAAAAGCCACCGCAATACTTTTTAAATCCCACCGTCGTTGCATAGCAAAAATCGCCTCTTGTAAAAATTGCAATTCCTCAATTTCATGTCCATTTATTGATTTGCACTTAAGTGGCCACATATACATACATACAAATGCACATCCTTACACAATCACCAAATATGTTTGCACAAAAATTTTGTAATATTGACACACAAACAAAGTGAACGCTTTCCGCTCTTCCAGTCAGGCGGAAAGGAAATTATGCAACTCTGTTTGCATAAGGGGGGGAAAATGCAACAAAATGACAACCAAAGTAAAAACGAAAAAACCAAAAGAGCGACATAATAACTGTTGAATGCTAACGACAGACAACAATAAATGGTTTACTGCCGAATGTTTGTACAGACAGTTGCCGAGTTTAGCGGCATTTACGGCGCCATCGTCGTCGACACACTTCGATGTTGATTTTTCACTTTATTTCACAATGCACTGCCAACGAATTGGCGCAATGCACTCTTTTTTCCAGAAATTACCCAGTGATTTCATTTGTTTTCCCAACACCGGTTTCTCCGGTTTCAACATTTTTAGCTTATCCAACAATGCAATTTTCACGCTTCCACAATGCAATTGCAATTTCTTTTGCAACACCTTTCTGCTGTAATTTTTCTTTTCCACACACATACGCACTCATACATATGTAGTTATATATGTGGTGCTTTTTTAACTCTACATTCGGTAATGAAAATGACGCCAATGAATTGGTAATTTTGTGGTCGAACAGGAAAATTTTAAAGTATTCGTACGGTGCACTTGGATTTAAATATTGGCATTTGTGGGGAGAGTGCAAAGCTTTGTTGTCAATTATGGGAGTCAATAGACGAGTAAAAAGTTTATTAGCAAATTTGGCTTCGAGTAAAAAGATGAAATGTTGAAGTGATTCATTTATTTACGTAAGCCGTGGATCTTATGTATGTACGTATGTGTGTATGTAGCTATACATACATACATATAAATATTATACCATACAGCGAACATAAATTCTTAAGCGTTCATAAATGATTTATACCTATAACACAAAATTATTTTAAAATGCTAGAAAAAATACGAATAAGAGAGTTATTTTCATCGATTCAGTTTAAAAAAAAATTTGTTCATTATTAAAATTAAAACACATACAAACACAACACTTCATACCAAGAATGATAGAAAGAAGATTGCGCCCATCAGAGAGTGCGTGACGTCACGTTTTTCTGAGTTGTGCAGTATTGCCAACCATTTGCTTTTCGCAATAAATTTAGTGCTTTTTTATACCCAAAATGCGAAAATTTTTAAGTTTCGTGTTTGTTCCTTTTTTTTAATTTAAAGCTACCAAAACTTTAAGTAAAAAAAAACTATATTATTATACAACAGAAGGTTAAAAAAGGTCACTCTGAGAAGATTTTAGTGCTAATCAAAATTAGTTGGTTCTTATAAAATTATATATTTTTAAAGTGTGAATTAAATTTTTTGCTCCTTTTAAGGTTATGCAAGAATATTAAATGCCCCTCTCTCAACTCTTCTTAAGATTGAAAACCTTTTTACACATTTTAAAAAGCATTTGAATTTACTGAATGCCGATTAAAACCATAGAGGTGTAATCGTTTCTTCCGCTCCACAATCCTCAGTGGAGCATAGGGCATCAATAGGTGTTTTCACAGTAAAAATAAGCAACAAAATACCAGAAAATACTAAAGAACCCATAACGGCTTTTTTACAAAAAGAGTACCTTATCCTATTACATAACCTCAAATATAGCCAAAAAGGCGTTCTCTTAACAAAAGAGTTTGCCATAAATCACTCATAAATTAAACTGTACATAACCCTAACACATTTATTAAAAAAAACGCACATTTTAAAGACAATTTGTCACGCATACAATGTTCTTTAAGTACTTCAATAAAAATTTGGTGTTTTATTTTCTTTAAATGGGCATTTTAGTGCGTTTTTATATCCAAAGCTAGGCAATACTGCAGTAGCGAGAGAGAGATTTGATTGCCGAAAGTAGAAGAACACCAACAACAACTGCAATCGCGGGCAATGATGATATTAAAAAAAGTAAAGCTAAATAAAACTGAGTGAATTTTTGAACTTATTTTTAAAAAATGTATATTTTACAAAATTGTAAACATTACATTTTAATTAGAACAGGCTAGAAAAATGTCATGAAGAAAGAACTAAAACTCCGAGACTAAATAAAAAAAGAATCAGAATCAGAAATAATGCTAAATCAAGTTACGAAAATGGTAATCTGGCCATACTGGGGCTAAAATCATGTAACTCATTGTCAAATTCGCTGAGCGCAAAGTAACGGGACCACGATAGGCGCCATCTCATTATTCTTTCCATCATGCTTTATATGTACAACATTCAAATAATTGCAATGATTTTTTTATGAAAATCTATTTCATACTGCAACAACGACCATAAAATCTCGAACTCTGTATAAAATTTAAAAAAATTCAGCAAGTTTTCATCAAAATTTGAAACTTTTTACTTAACATTTTAGAATAATTTCGGGTATGCATTTTTATAGCTCCTTGAATTTTGGCTTAATAAAGTGTAAATTTCAAGTGGTTCACAAAATACGCTAATTTTTTACTATTTTTTCTACTGACGGTGTTTGGAGTTTTCTTTCATATGTAAAAAAATTTGGAGTAGACGTTAAATAGAGAAAATGCACAAGACCGCGTCTGAAAAAAAATCTCAACTTGCACTTTATTATATAAAAATTCAAAGACCTATAAAACTGCATACTCGAAATTTTTCTAAAATTCTGAGTAAAAAGTTTCAAATTTTGATGAAAACATGCCGAATTTTTTAAAATTTTATACAAATTTCGAAACTTGCTTTGTATGGTCGTTGTTGCAGTATGAAATATATTCTTATAAACAAATCATTGCAATTACAAAATAATCAAATAAATAGTCGAATCCTGTCAATATTTGGTGTACACTTTATTTTGACGTGGACTGTATATATGCACGTACGTATGCATAAACAATTAAAAATTAGCTACAAAATAACATAAATTCAATTCAAAATATTGTTGTAAATAAAAAAATATGGCTGTCAAAATCCGTACAGATTACCTTGCCGTGAAATATGTGTGAAATTTCATATGCATCTCACGGCCAAGTAGTACTGCGCTCAACATGCTAGCAACATTTTTTCATATCTATTAGCAACTGTGACAAAACTAACAGTTTGTTTTGCCACTGAAGTGCCTGAATTCGAATACTCCGAAGATATGGCATTTTTAGGCGAAACGTCTTCGCAAAACATTTAAGTAAATCTTCTTTATATTTTTTTGGGTCAATGTACCTATGTTATATGTATATTAAATTGTTTAAATACACTTTTCTTACCAAAATTTGACAATTACTTTTGGCGCAATGTTCATAAATTTTACGTTTCTTCTCATGTGATAATCAATGTTGCTGGCTGTTAAGTTAGTACTCGCCTTTATGGACGAAAAGGAATGCCTATTATTGTGGGGAAAAAATTGTATACATAACACATGGGCTGAAGAGCCCCGGGTCTAACAAAGAAAACACGTTTTTTTGTTCAAAATTTGCTTTATTAATCAACGTAATTTCCATGAAAAACAACGCAATCATTCCACCGCTCAAACTCCGCTCCAACATTTCAATACCACTTCAAATTTTAACGGCTGTGTTTGTAAGGTTAGCACTAACTGAAAAAGAGGTGAATGCAATAAAACGAATGTCATATATGTGTTAGTCCCGGGACTTTTTAGCCCATGTGTTATTGGTTGCGCAGCCCAAAGATGAAAGCACTGGAGCAATATAAAACACGGAGCAAAATAATAAATGGCCCACATATTGACAAGTTTTTACTACTTAATTATTTGTTTTTTTAATTTTTTAATCTAAATTATTTTATTTAACAAAGAAATGTAGATATATACATCAAATACCATGTTAATCCAAACTTAAAACTTTGTACAAGATTAAAAAAAACACAAATTTCTATCAAAGCTGGAATATTTTTAACCAGAATTTAGAAAAAAATTTGGGTACACAGTTTTATAGCGCATTAAATTTTAGCCTAATAAAGTGCAAGTTTGAAATGGCTCAAAATGGTCGCTAATTTTTGATAATTTTTTCAGCTGATGGTGTTGCGAATTTTCTCAATATAACGAGTGCATGACACTTTTTTTCGTACAGAGAAAATACGAAACAACATCAGGAAAAACTTTAATCATCAACTTTATTAGACCAAAATTAAAAAATAAAAAAAAATCCTCCAATGCCATTCCTCAACCCCAAAAAAACGTATCTTTTTCATCTTTACTCCCGCACATAAGTCTGCGCATTATTTGCATTGTGGCTGCTATAACAAGTAAAAAACAAAGAAAAGCACACAGTTACACATTGCATCAGTGGCGCCAGCAAGAGGAAGCAGGCGACCGCAGACACGCGAAATTTAGCGAATTCCTCAACCATCTGTGCGACCCTTCTGGCAGAAAAATGTAAAATGCAGATGGGGATCCAAACAGTAAGAAGGCGTTGTCCCTAAGCAACGACAGGTGGGCATTCCTACCACTTAGGACTGGTAGCGGCAGGCTAATCACCTACCCTGTCAGAAACCAAATAGATTAACGAAACCTATGCAAGACTGAGTCTTGTCGAGGCCCTATGCTCCCGAGAGGAGTGAAAAAGGAAAAAAAATATACCACAATTTAATGGACTATAAAACTGCTCCTCATAAAAACATCTGCCGTTCGGAGTCGGTTTGAAACTGTGGAACAACATTAAGACGCACACCACAAATAGGATGAGGAGCTCGGCCAAATACGCAAAAAGGGTGTACGCGCCAATTATATACATATATATACATATATAAAACTGCGTACTGTGAATTTTGTTAGGAATTCTGCTTAAAAACTAATGAAATTTTAAAATTTTGCTGAAAATTGGTCGAGTTTTTATAAATCGCGTACGAAATTTGAAACTTACTCGGTTTATTATGGTGTTTGTTATACAATGAACTATATTTTTGTGGAAAAATAAATGCAATTAAAAAATAAATAGTCAAAACTTTTCAATGTGTGGTTCCTTTATAATTTTTCAATGGGGTAAATACATTGTCGTGTATTTTTGAATTGGGTTTTCCCATATTTGAAAACATTTATTTTTCAGCAAAATAGCGAAAAAAGTTTTAAATAAATTATAAACATTTGCAGTCTCAAATTGTAATTGAGCTTCACTTACAATTTTTAAAGCAGCCTTCAATTACGGAGGCTGGTGCTTCCAGCTTTTTTTGGTTAAAGAATTTTGGCATATAGCCGTAATTTGCATTAAGAAATATAAATAGACGCTTAAGAAATATCGATGCCTCTTTTCTTGAAAAGCTACGCTAATATCATTCAACGCCTACACCGAGAAGTTAAATTGCGGAATGGACTTATAATGGACTAATAATAAATAGTAAATACCCATGAAATGAGACTTTTTTCAATTTCAAACGTTTATTAACAAAAAATGGTTACAAATTTAATCTTCAAAATAATAGCCATCGCTAGCGACACATTTTTCCCATCTCTCAGGCAATTTGTGTATGCCGCGCCAAAAAAATTGGCCGTCTTTGCAAACCGCAATCCAATCATCTAGCCGTTTTTTTGGCTTCTTCGTGAGAATTGAAGCGCTGCTCGGAAAGTGCGTGGCCCATCGATGCAAACAAATGATAATCGGAAGGCGCCAAGCCTGGTGAGTAAGCCGCATGCACCAGCGGTTCCCAATCGTACGTCTCCACCAATTCCCGGGCCGCTCTTGTTCGATGTGGCGGTGCATTGTCACATTGTCAGTTCATGCGGCACCCATCTTCCGACCTTTAAAATAATGCCCATGTCTTTCAAACGTTTGGAGATGGTTTTTTTGGGTCAATCCCAACTGCCCTGCTATCATTTCTTGGGATTGACCATCATCTTCATCCAACAATGCTTGCAATTCGGCGTCCTCAAACTTTTTCGGTGGCCGACCACGGTCCTCGTTCTCCACGCTAAAATCCCCACTTCGGAATTTTTCAAACCACCTGAAGCACTGTGCTCTACTTAGAGCATGTCTACCATAAGCTTCTATAAGCATTTGATGAGCTTGAAAAGCGTTTTTCCTGAATTGATAACAGAAAATCCACGATGTCCGGAAATCGTAGTTTGAAGGCACGAAACTCGACATTTTTAAGAGCGACAAAAATGCATTGTTGTATGAAACGTAACAAACAATGAACTGAATATTGTTGACAGATGGCAGACGAAAAAAACAAGACATTTGGGAACGTGTAAAAATACTCCTAGCGATATCTAAGGACTAATAGCTAAAAGTCTCATTTCATATACTGTATCCTATACATCCTAAGTGAACTTCTTCTCCCTGTTCACTTTAATTTTACATTTTCTCAACGATGTGAGACATGAAGTGCAATCTTTTGGGATTTGGTGAAAGTAATGGTCAAACATTTTTTCTATATAGTTGGATCTACTTTTCTTCTTCACATAAATAAACTATCACCCTTTGTCTCTCTCATTGCAGTTACCCTCCGTCGAACCATTCAGAATGGATGCGCTTTCACTACAACTCACCGATGGTCCTCAAGGCTATAAAATCACTTTGAAGAATCTCGAAGTGCTGGGCGCCAGCAACTTTCAGGTGAAGTCAATGAAATTGAGCGAAGGTGATGAACCTTTCAAGGCGCGCATCGCTATGCCCAAATTGAATATCGAAGCCAAATACACCAGCTCCGGTGTGTTGCTGATCATACCAGCTTCGGGTGGAGGTGACTTCCATGCCACTTTTGGTGAGTCAAAATAAATATCAAATTATAAATTTCAAGTAATTCAATAAATAAATAAAAAATTACAACAAAATGATACTTAATGTAAACTATAAAATACACACTTTTTCACACACACAAAATTTCTTTACTTTCCAGAGGGCGTTACTGCTGATCTCACCGGCAAAACGTCGACAAGCGAAAAGGCCGGTCGCACATATCTTCACGTGGACTCGCTCAGCCTGGTTTTGAACGTCAAAGACGTCAGTATGAACATATCGGGCGCTTTCAATAACAATCGAATTCTGCGTATGTATTTGGTTCACTCATTTTTAATTGATATTTTTTATACTAACCTTTTTATTTCCTTTCCTCTACAGTCGAGGCCACTAATTTGTTCCTGCGTGAAAATTCTCGCATCGTTTTGGAGGCTATGCAATCGCAGCTGCAAAAGAAATTGGCGCAGGAGTTCGGCAAATTGGCTAATCAACTGCTGAAAAATGTGCCCAGAGACTTGTTCTATGTGGATTAAAGGGTGTGATTTTGTAATGTGTTTGTAGTAAATTGAGATCGACACAACTTTCAAGCCAGGCATAGCTAACCATATTCGGTTTCATTGAATTCAAAATATTCCGAGCAAAAACATAGTTTGCGCAAATGCAACGCGCTGATACAAAATCCGTTTCACAAATGCGCAACTACGAATTCGCTTTGCACCAATTTGAAGGCAGTTACAGTATGGCTTGTAAATAATGAACTACTATTCCCTAGGTATTGCCCTTCTTTTACTGCAAGCCTCTTAAAACTTATTGTTATGTTATTTTTAATTTTTATTTTTGTAAATATTTATTTTAAGTTCAGAATTTATTTATAAGTTTTAAATATTTAAGCTCTTACCATTTCTAGGTGTATTACAATAAAGATTATCATTGACATACATTTTTATGCGTTCGAAATATTTAGTTTTATATCGGAAAAAGTCCCTCATAAAAACCCATTAGCCGTTCGGAGTCGGCCTAAAATTGTAAACCGTTCCGTTTGTGGAGCAACATCAAAACGCACGCCACAAATACGAGGAGGAGCTCGGCCAAACACTTAACTGAAGTGTACGCGACAATTATTATTTTTTATATCGGTGATTAGTTTGAAGTGATCTTAGCGGTGAGCAAATTACAGCGGCCTACAGCCAAGGATTTGGATAAGCAGGCAAATTAAAACCGTTCGGCGATGGAAACCCGCAACATTTGAATAATATTGCGGATATAGCAAAACATTTTCGAATTCGGTTAATAACAAAATTAGGATATCCCAGTCTTGGTTTCGGTCCCCATTGCAAACAAAGTGGCCCAATCTTAAAAATCTTAACTTTTATTTCATTTGAAATGGTCAGCATTTGCTTTTACACACGCCTTCAAACGATTGGGCATTCAACTATTGCAGCACGCACGGTTTCCTTATTGGCTTCGCTGTTCGAAACAAAGATTGTTTGAGACTCTCCAAATTTCTGTGCGGTCTTCTAATTCGGACCATAAGCTGTAGTCCAATGGATTCAGATATGGACGTCCACATGGCCAAGATTCTGCTCTTCTCCGTTTATGAACCCAGGAATATTGTTTTTTATCCACAGCTGGGTGGTTTTTGCCTTATGGGATGGAGCGCAATCTTGCTGGAAGATCAAACGCAGTCCATTGAAGAAAGTACTGCTCAACTGCTTCACTACGCCTTCTAAGACATCTTCTTCGTATACTTTTGCCCCGGTCTTAATCGCTTTTTCGCAGGAATTTAGAGATGTAATACATTTTTAAGACACTCCCCGCTTCCGTGCTGGATGGTGGCCACGCTGAACCCTTGGAACAACATTTTTTGCGTCTTTAGAAGTTTTAGCACAGATTTTGACGTTTTGATTATTAAAAACTTCTTGAACAGTGATAATTGTCTCATCTGTGAAAAGAACATTTTTCTAACCGTTGACCGCGTGCCACCGAAGAAGCTGCTCGCATCTGTCGAGTCTAATTTTCTTCAAGCGCGTTGTCTAAGGATGACCAGTTGAGCGACGGAAGGCTTTCATGTGGATATAAATCGAAACTGAGTATAATTTATGAGTAGACAATGCATACGATCAAAAGCAAAAAAACGGAACTTTTTTCAGCGAATTTGTTCTCGCCGTGTGCATTGCAAAATTTGTCACAGAATTTATGGCAAGACAAAGTATGTATATTAACCCGAGGACAAACTAGGACCAAAAAAAACATTAAATATTATGAGCTCTTGCCTCGTGAATGTCACTCAAGAGAATCTTGAAATTGATGTTCTATATTTTGTAGCAGTTGAATATCCCAGACTGTAAGTCCAGACTAAATTATGTCGGTAGACATAATATCCTGATGCCAACGTGTATCTCAGCACACATGGAAATCGCGGATAACCAGATCTCTTGCCTTTACCTAGGATGGACTCTTAGGCCAACTATTTTGGTTCGGAGGCTTTTCTGCCGCTCCGTTCTACCGCCATCAAAGCCACGGTTAGCAAACCGGTTACTCCAACCCGCAAACGATCTTGACAGGCTGAGAGAGAGGCTACAGATAAAAAAAGCTGATGTTAGCTGCCATGTCCGACCGACTGTCGCAAATCCTCCTGTCATTGATCAGAAGGGACTGTAGGCTGCTGGTTGGACTGATGACGGGCCACTTTCTATGGGCGAAGTACATGGAAAAGGTAGGCATCTCAGACACTGCACTCTCCCCAGCATGTGGAGAGAAGGATGAGACGGGGGACCACTTTCTGTGCGTCTGCCCAGCCTTCGCTCGAATAGGCTTGATGTCTTGGCACTGATGTGTTAAGAAGCGACCCCCTTGGCACCATAAGATCTACTCAGATTTCTTCGGAGGTCGGGTAGATTTAAAGAAAATTAAAAAGAGTGCAGCAGTGCACTGAATTTAATGTTGTCTGAGTGCTGTACGTGCTAGTTGTCCTGCCAAAAAACAAAAGGCTGGGAGGCTGCTTAGAATGTAGCGCGGGGATGCCTGCGGTAACAACCAAGCAGAAAATGCTTTGCTGAGCATTTGAACATAAGCAAACTATTAAAGAATTTATTTCCAAATAACAAAAAAAAGTGTTAAGTGGGGATAAGTTCCTGATGACATCTAAAAGGGGATGATTTCTCTCAAACCGTCGTCACATACAGATGCTGAGGGTCGCTATTTTGCTTAAGAATTGTCCAGCGTTAGTAGTTCCTCTAGAGACTGTAATAATTAATAAATTATTAATAATCTTTACCTACGGGCACTTTCTTAAATGATTGGAAGTTTACACCTTTTTTTTAAGTGGAAGAAATAGTAGTGCTCCTTATTATAGGCCGATTTCCAAGCTATCAATCATCTCTAAACTGTTTGAATGCATTGTAAGGGAGAAAATTTAAGCTAAGTTAGTCTTTAATTAACCCAAACTAACTTGATTTTGTAACTGGCCGTTCTACAGCTACTAATCTTGCTGTTTTGAGCGAATTAAGTATTTCATCGTTTTTAAAGGGCTCCAAGTTGATTGCGTCTACACTGACTTCTCTAAGGCATGTGACAAAGTGTTGCACGAGATTTTGGTATACAAGTTGGCTTGCTTGGGCTTTCACTCCACCTATCTGCAATGACTTAAGTCATATTTGACGAACAGACGGTGTGTGGTAAAAATTGATGGAGTTTTATCGAACCACTTTGTTGTCACTTCAGGTGTCTCCCAAGGGAGCATCTTAGAGCCGCTTCTTTTTGCCATTTTTATCAATGAATACGCAAACGTTTTTCTTTTTCTAATTTCTTGTACTTCGGGGATGATTTAAAAATCTTCACATCTGTTAAGGACTCAGTCGATGCTCAGAAGCTTCAATTCGACTTGAACAATCTTCTTCGTTGGTGCAAAAGGTCGCGTCTGTCCTTAAATATTAAAAAATATTTTCATTTAACATTCTCGAGGCGTCAGTGCATTTTTAGTACATCCTACACCATTTCAAATGATGTATCTGCTACAAATTATGACAGAGTTTAAGGATCTTGGAGCATTATTCGATACAAAATTTTCTTTCAGTGGCCACATTAACTTTATTCTTTCAAAATCGTATTCGATTCTAGGCTTCATCCGTCGCAATACAACTGAATTTTCTAATCCGTATAGCTATAAACTGCTGTTTACGTCTCTTGTTCGTTCTCCCCTAGAGTGCGCTGTTATCATTTGGAGACCTTACGACCAACTCTCGACGGATAGAAATTTTTGAGACGCCTGTTCCATCCTATAATTCTCGGCTAAAGCTAATTAATCTAGACTCTCTTGAAAAGAGAAGGACAGTCATTTCACTTGCGTTTATTTTCAGAGTTTTGGTAATTGCAACGGCGACTCTCCAGATCTACTTGAGCGGATAAGCCTTAATGTTCCTCAAAGAAGTCTTCGCAATTTTTACCTTTTTATGAGTAAAACTTTAAGTCTAAATTTGCGAGCAATGCAGCTCCGAGACTATAATGCATTATGTAATACCAGTCTGCTTGATTTTGCATTATCCAGATCTAATATTGTAAAAAATTTAAATTTGGTTGCTTAATATTGTGTTTGTATTGATTGCCAATATTATAAAGGGTTTTCCCATAAGAGGTGTTATTCCCGTAAAAGATCATTGGTTTCGTTGCTTGTGGGGCACGTAGCGCCGTCTTTTTGGATATAAACGCTGTCCAGATCAATACCATCCAATTCCGGCCATAAAAAATCATTAATCATAGCGCAATCCCTTTACCGTAACTTCTGCTCCAGCTTCAGTTTCAAAAAGTAAGGTCCAATGACTCCGCCGGACCATAAACCGCACCAAACAGTCACACGATGAGGATAGAGAGGCTTTTGTACTCTTGGATTTTCTGAGCCCCAGATCCGACAATTTTGCTTGTTGACGAAACCACCGAGGTAGAAATGGGCCCCATTACTCAAGATGATTTTTCGATGGAATTCCGGATCATTTTCATGTATTTCAACGACCCAATCAGCAAAGACTCGACGTTGTTGATGATCGGCCGGCTTGAGTTCTTGTGTTAACTGGGCTTTATAAGCCTTTAATGAATGCATAAATCCAAAGAACGACGAGTAGTGGACAAACCTGGGTTTTCTTCAACACTTTCGGCTACAACAGCAATATTTTCGGCTGTTCTTGAGCAACGTGCACGGGCTTTATTCTTTACATCACTAACTTGTCCCAACAGCTCAAATTTTTTCGCCAATTTCTGTATTGCGGGTGGTTGGTCATGCTAGTCTATTATTGCGACAAACTCAGTTAATCTCGGTGAGAACAGACTATAGTACATCGTCCCGACGGTAACATTCAATAGACATTTTGCCACTCTCTTTCCATCTCACGAAGAATGGAATAAGGGATTCTCTCTAAACAATTTCGACACTACAGTCTATACAGATGGCAGTAAAATGGGCTGCGGTGTTGGAGCTGGTATATATTCTCACATACTTCAAATTGAGAAATGTGTGCGTCTCCCTAATACCAGGAGTGTCTTCCAAGCGGAAGTACTGGGAATTGGGGAAGCCTGTAGGCTACTAATCAAAGATTTATCTTTTAAGGGCAGTATCGCTATTCTTTGGATAGCCAAGCTGCAATCCAGGCACTGGGTTCGGCTACTACAACCTCTAAAGTAATGGAACAAAACAGGAGTAGCCTTATCATCCTGAGTGAAAACCATAAAGATACCTTAATCTGGGTCCCGGGACATCGAAACATTGAAGGTAACGAAAAAGCAGATGAACTGGCAAGAGGGGGATCTGCCATGAATAACGTTCTTGCAGAATCGGTATTCACACCATTAGGTGCAGTCAAGAATGCAATTTCCCAAAAATACCTTCGAATCGCGGATTGTAGGTGGAAAGACCAGACGAAATGCAAAATTAGCAGAACGTTATGGCCCACCTACAACCTCAAGCAATCGTCGGCATTAATAAGAATGAAACGACGGGACGCCTGGACTCTAACGGCAGTCATAACTGGCTTTTGGTCTATCGGAGACCAAGCAGCCAAAATGGGTATCCCTCATAATGTCACAGTTGTAAACAACCGGAGAAAAAGGAGACAAACTTTTTATTTCCTCTGTGAATGCCCTGCCCTATAGAGGGGCAGAATGTTAATCCTGGGCCGACCGCTGTTCGAGAATCTCGAACAACTGTCTGTCTTAGAAGTCAACAACCTAATAAGGTTCTTAAACCGCACAGACTGGATATAGTCATGCTGTAAATAACCGTTAAATAAGTTGGTAACGAGGATGTGGCAACAAAATGGTGCAGAAGCGCTAGTTGGATTCTAGAAGAATCACTACTTTAACCAACCAACCAACCTGTATTGCGGTCCGGCAAGGCGAAATCTTCGAGTTTTACGAATGAATTTTAATAATTTCAATGCGTTGTTTAAGCGCGTATCTTTCCATTTTTATTAATGGCGGAGTTTCTACTTGTCAAATATATAAAAAAATGACAGTTTCAAAAGTGATATCTACCGAAATAGCGGGCTCTTCAAGATAACACCAGTTAATGGAAAACTCTTTAGTTGCCAAATTTTGCGGGCTTTTCTTTACATTGGTGCCTAGTCTGTAAGGTAATTTGTACTGTAGATTACTAAAATAAATAAATTAATTAATAAATAAATGAATAAAAGGTAAGCTGCACCTGTTTCCCCCCCAAATCAAGTCTTGAAAAACGAAATGGCTTTTTTTCTTACTTTTTGCTATTTATCACACGCAAAATTCAGAAAAATTTATGAAATTTTGATTTAAATCGATAGTACCATCCATATAATTTAATGTTTGAAGATTATTTCAAGCAAATGTTGACCGCGACTGCGCTTCAAATGATCCATCCGCTTAGTCCAATTTTGGCATATACCCTTTCCAATGTTTCGGCCGGTATCTCACATATAAATGCTTTAATGTTGTCTTTCAATGCGTTAATTGAAGCAAGCTTTTCTAAATAGACATGAGCTTTAACATAGCCCCACAAAAAATAATCTAAAGGCGTTATATCGCACGATCTGGGAGGCCAATTGGCAGGTCCCGAACGTTAAAATGTTCACCGAGCTGGTCTCTCAACAAAACCATTGTTACGCGTGTTGTGTGGCATGTGGCACCGTCTTGCTGAAACCACATGTCATGCAAGTCAAGCTCTTGCATTTTGGGGAAAAAGAGGTTGTCTGTAAAGTCGGTTTACTGGCGATAGTTTAACGTGACAACGTCAGAAGAAAATACTGATGGAATGGTTGCATTTTTCAAAAGAAAATTTTAATTTTATTTCTTTGATAGATATAGAGAAGGAGGTAAATGGAATCGTAATGGAATATGTCAAGTTACATTTACACAAACGTGAACAATTACGAAGCATTTATCAAATTCATGAAAGATATGTTCAATTTCGATTGTGCATCAGACGTTAATAAGTCAACAACACTAAGAGGCACCATCATCGATTTGCCTTTTTCAAGACACTTTACACTCGAAACACTCCCTTTCATTTCCTACTTTTTCTATCATCGTCCTATTCTCAACAGAGAAATGGTTCATTACCATGCACACAGGAAGAAGGCATATGCAAATACAAATATGTGAATTTATATACAAATGCGCATATACATACATATGTATATATGCTCACTCAAGTAGGACAGAGCCAGATGTCGAACGTTGCCGAACACGGGGGCCGATTGTGCTCTTTGTCGTTCGTTCCGCGCTCTCTCTTGCAGTTCAAGCACATTAGCTTACATTTGCTTGCGTACGGAATAGATTCGTATATTTGATATGTCCATATGACATCTTCTGGCTGATCTTCACTCCAAAATCGACAATTCTGCTTATTTACGGACCCATTGATCCAAAAATGAGCTTCGTCGCTGAACACAATTTTTCGATAAAGAAGTGGATCTTCGGCCAACTTTCTAACAGCCCATTCACCAAAAATTCTGCATTGCGGTAGGTCGTTCGGCTTCAATTCTTGCACCAGCTGTATTTTGAAAGGCTTCACACCTAAATCCTTTTGCAAAATTTTCCACGTTGTTGAGTAACAGAGGCCCCATTGCTGGGAACGGCGATGAATCGATAATTGATGGTCATCATTAACACTGGCCGATACAGCTGAGATATTTTCTTCAGTTCGCACTCTACGTAAGCGTGTTAGTGGTTTGATGTCCAATAATGTAAATTTGGTCCTAAATTTAGTCACAAAAGCTCGAATAGCCGCTTCAGGGGTCGATTAAACTGACCATAAAATGGAAGAAGCGCGCGATAAATTTTCTTAACAGAACACGCATTTTTATAATAAAATTCAATGATTTGCAAGCGTTGTTCGTTTGTAAGACCATTCATGGTTAAATTATAGGCCAAACTGAAGATGTTTGACAGTGAAACAAAACACGAAACGTGCGTCAGCTGTTTAAACCAACTGTTTAAAAAGATAGTAGCTAAAAAATCACCCGTTACTTTTTGGTTTGCCTATATATTAAAACGCACTGATTTATTTTCTAATAATGCATTTTTATTATTATTAAATATTGAAATAGTTAGTTACACAAGTCATTTTATATTCAATTTATTTCATTTTAATTTTTACCTTCGCTTGACTCTTCTCATTTTACTGTATTTGAATTTTACTCGCAATGCGATTTTTTACGCTCAAACTGCATTCATCGCAAATGAACTTTTTTGCGTTCATAATTAATTCTTTTTTTTAAGTATAATTTACTTGTAGGGTAAATAAATTTCTTTATTTATTTTATTTTTGTTTTTGTTTTTGTTTTTTTTCATGGTTAACTTACTGCTTACTCCTTCGTAATCTGCATCTGTAATTTTGTTAATATTTATAACTACCGACTTGAATACATACAACTAGTTTATACGTAATTATGTGTGTATGTATATATATTATGTACGAGCATTAATGATTCAATATATATATATATATATATGTATATATATATGCATGTATTTATATGTATGTACGAGTGCTTCTAGCTCAACGTGAATCAACACTACATACATCAGTCGAAACGCTCACTGAATGCCACCAACTCGCTGCTTGCAGTATTCGAATTTAGTAGTATTGGTTTTTATTGTTATTGTTGTTGTTATTGTTTTTGTTTTTTTTTTTTACAAAATTCACGAAGGTTTTTACAAATACAGTGATTCTTGCCACGTTTTACGATACTTCCAGAAATGCTCAGGTGATGCTAAAATGGGCTGGTTTTCTAACGGCTTCAAAGGAGAACAGTTGTGTTCGAGTACATAAATCAGAGTGATACTAAATTACAATAAATACAATATACATAAATACATAAATACAATAGTACACACATACACGCCCACATAGTATGTGAGTGTGGATGTTTCTGTAACTTCAAAATATACACACAATTCATAAGGCGTTGAGGCGCATACCATCAACGTTCTAGGGCGTGGCTAATATTGTGATTACAAAAGTTTGCAATTTTTTTGCTTGGTTTTTATTTGATAAAAATGTTATCTATTCACGTAATTTCTTACTTAGGTTTTAGTTTTAATTTTATAATTTTTTATTATTTTATTTATTACTATTCTTTGATAAAATTCTCCATTATACAGTATTTTTGTGTGTTTGCGTATGTGTTTGTGTGTGTGTGTAAATTAACAAATGTTTCTTTCTTAGCTTCTTTTCCTGTTTCTCGTTTCCCACATAAAATTTAATGCCTTCTATCACTGTTTTTTACCTCAGTACGCTATATATGTATGCATGTATGTGTGGGTGTATATCCAAGCCTCTAATTGCTATCCTACTTATGGTATATACATACATATGTGCCTTTATATAAGCTTCTATGCGTTGCAACTACATACATATGCACTCTAAATTGTCATTCAAAATGTACGCTTGAAATGTCCGTGCCACAGTTTTTCACTAAACCTGCTATTTCGTGAGGGAAAACGTTTTACAAATTATTGATGCATGCAACCTTTTTGGTTGCAATGAAAAATGGCATATCTTACAGGAGCAAGCATCTGGCTATGCACTCCTTCTATTTATGGTTTCAATAAGACGTAGAACAAATAAAAAAATGAAATTTAAAAAATTACATTAAACATTAAAATTTTTTTTTTTTAATTTTTAAATTAAAAATAATAATTCCAAAAAACTTCACCCAGCATAAATGTAAATATGTAAATATAAGTAAAGCTGATTTCCATTCACCAACCACCCAGCCATCCCGTACCACTCAACCAACCACACGTTATCTGCGAGGGTGCCGCGAAGCTCATTGAGATGGGCGATATAAAAATCGGCTGGATTCGAGAGAAGATGCGAGCATGTGACCAAATTAAGTTATGCTATCGCTGACTTGGAATAGGACACACAAACAAACAAACTGCACTGGCTCTAATAGAAGGGATAGGTGCATCGGATGCAGGGAAACCAGGGCATGAAATAAAAGCCTGCAAAGCAGTCTCCAATTGCATTCACTACGTAGACACGAAACGCCAAACCCGACTACACCGACCACCTACCAGAGTCAAGGAGATGCCCTCTAGCTAAGTAGTGATGAGAGTACTCCAGGCAAACATGTATAGAAATCGCTCCGCAGAAGCTCTGCTCGAACAGATGCAGTCATCATCAGCGAACAATACGGGTGGATCGCCAAGGGATCCTGGTGCGAGGAACGGCCGCACTCTGGTTACTAAGTGGCAGTGCAGTTGTCGTCACACAGCACATAGCTGACCGTTGCTACACACATGTTCAAATTTCGCTTGAACTAAACATTTTATATGAATTGGTTGTACTGCATATTTTTGTTTGTTTCCACAAACTGTTTTGTAATAGCATCACTTTTCAAAGAGTTCCATCTAAAACTATGCAAAACGGTTTCATTCCGTCCTAGGATGGCCAAAATACAAGTCTTCTGCTCCTAATCACATGTCGCTCATTGTTTTTCAAAACATCACGCCCGAAGGTGGCAAACAAGTATGATAAATTACAGAGCTTGCCCATCCGAAGCAAAATTGTAGAGTAACTTAAGCTGCCATGACATACCGGATTTGGTAGCAGAATTCTGCCCGCTCATTTCACACATATAGTGAAAAGGTGAGGGCAAGATCAGACTGTTAGACGACACTCAGTGAATTCGAAAGAATCAGCAGATTGACTGACGTAGTCGGGGTCATAGCAACGCTTTGCTTACGAGAAAACTGAGATTGTGTTGGTGAGTACGAATAAAAATCAACGTAGTCTCAGCCTATATTACTTCGTTGCCGTTTGAACAACGACCGTTCAAATCACTGGACGGGCCAAAGTTACTAGCTCAATTTAGTTTTTCACCATAGCTGATGGCCAAACCCGGTAATGAAGTAAAGTTTTGAAATGAAGTAATCATTTTCGTCAACAATTTTTGTGAAAGAATGTAAAATATTGTTTATGTTTCTTCTTTCTCGTACAACCAAAGCCGAAGTTTTACAGCAGTGCTGCCAAAAGCTCGTCAAAATGATCCGGGTCGTTGCAGTGCGAATTGATACTGATACTGTGACTGATAATCTAAGGAAATACGTTAATTGTGACTTCTGATTGATGCCGTTTTCCATCACATGCGAAAGTTAGGCCGTTCACCGCATCCCTTCTTTTCAATAACTTGAAAATTGGTTTAATTCATGAATTATCCGGAAAATAAAATAGTTTTTTTAAAAGGATGGTAGACGTCTTGGAGATGGGTGAAAGTTATAAATAAGATTGGGCAACATTTTGAATGCTTTTTTCCTTTGATGTTCATATTTTTCTGCAATAAGTGATTAAAATGTGCCAAAAACAAAAAAACAAATCAATAAAACGAAAGCTCTTAAGTAGCACTCCCAATAGAAAATAAGTAGGAAACCCAGCAGCAGTTAATTTTCGAATTTATTTGATTCTTTTAGCTGGTTATTTAAATTGAATTACCGTAAAAGGAGGCAGATATTAACATTTCTTCCGATAGTCAAGCCGCTATCAAGACTCTGACGACGCCATGGTGAAGATCCAACTGGCCTACTCTTGCAAGGAGGAGATGAAATCTCTTGTTTCACAGGTAACATTTCTCTGATCTGGGTGCCAGAACATAAGAACGTAGAGGGAAATGAATTTGCTTATAAGCTTACCAGAAAGGGGTCGACTGAATTAGTCTCAAAGATCTCCTACCCGGTCATTGGCATTCCCCTGACTGTTGCTAAAGGGGAATCACACAACTTATTTGTCAGAACAGCGCATAAGAGATAGAGCTACATTTCTTCATGTGCTATTTCGAAAATCCTTTGCCATCATTATAACCGCCGCAGGACGCAGAATGTCCGGGAACCTCCATGCCATTGAATTTTCAAACTCGAAGCTGTGTTTATTGGTCTTTGGACGAATAGCACACACGCAGAAAAGTTAGGTTTATCATTTAAACCCCATTGCAGAAGCTGTGGGGACCTTTTAAAGAAGGAGACTGTTGAGCACTTTCGCTGTAGATGTCCGGGCTTGGCCACTGGACGATTCAGGTTACTGGGGGCTCCTTTCTTCGACAGCCTGGGGCAGTGCGCCGACCTAAGTCCCATTAACCTTCTCTATTACATCAACAGCTCGACTAGGCTGAAGATATTCGCCTTTTGGGGTCTCATAATGGTATCAAAACGGCGCTTTAGTGCTACTTGGAGAGTGCCAGAGTGATACTTCAACCAGTTCCCCTACACCAACCTACCGTAAAATTGTTCGGTACATTATGTAATATACTATATAATTGGCGCGTACACCCCTTTTTATGTGTTTGGCCGAGCTCCTCCTCCTATTTGTGGTGTGCGCCTTGATGTTGTTCCACAAATGGAGGGACCTACAGTTTCAAACCGACTCCGAACGGCAGATATTTTTATGAGGAGCTTTTTCATGGCAGAAATACACTCGGAGGTTTGCCATTGCCTGCCGAGGGGCGACCGCTATTAGAAAAATTTGTTCCTGCATTTTGGTGTTTCACCGAGATTCGAAGCTATGTTTTCTGGAACTCCGAATGGTAGTCACGCACTAACCCGTTTGGCTACGACGGCCGCCACCTACCCACCCAATTGCCGTCAGCTGAGATAGGAGTGTGTCAAACGAAAACAAAGAAAATCCTGCAATCGTTTTATGGAAAAAATGCGCAACACGGTCAGTGAAAAACATTTTCAAAAATCCACGAAAAATTTGAGAGACCTGAAAGTTACACTTTATTATATATACTAAAATTTAATGGGCTATAAAACTGCGTACTCAAAATTTTGGTAAAAATTCTGAATACCATAAATGTTTTGGATCTGTTTTTGAAGATTTGTCGATTTTTTATAAATATTGAGGTTTGCAACTTGGGCAAGTATGTTATCGAATCCACCATATTTTTATAAAAAAAAAAAAACAAATTATTGCAATTAAAAAGTTAAAAAAGTAAATTAAAACCGGTGCACATTTTTTATAAAAATCAACTATATTTTCATACAAAATAAAAAATTAAAAAAATAAATAAATAACTGGTTAAAATTGGTTTACAAAGGCTTGCAACTTGGATATTTATGCTGTTTGTTATCGAATCAATTATTTTTTTACAAAATTGTGTGTTGTTTTACAAAAAAAAATTGAAATAAATAAATAAATAGTCAAAATCTGTCAATATGTGGTGCTTTTGTGATTTTGCTTCTTTGCTACTCGCTGCATTATTTTCGCTTGAGAAAACTGATTTTGTATGTCGCTTGAAAATTTGCTTTAGATGTTTTCCGGTAGCGTAAGTTAAAATTCTACTATTCGTACAATAAAGTGTTGTTTTGGTATTTTTTTTCTTCTTGTTCTACTAATTATATTTCTATAGTGGTCGCATGTATGTGTATGGGTATAAGTATATGTATCTATGTATGTATTTTCAACTATGTACGGCTTTGATCGGTCTTTTCACTTAATACGAATTCGAATGCAAATGTTGTGTATATATGTTTTATTTATATATATCACTTAATTATGATAAATTACTTTTTATCTCCTTACTTACGCTGCAATGTTTTAAAAAACTGCCTTAAAATGTTCCAATTTCTATTTATGTTTGTATGTATTTTTTTACGTAACTCACACTTATCCTTTTGTCTTGGCTTGCAACTTTGCCGGCCACTCTCGAGGCTCTGAATTTGACAAAATTTACGTTAAAAACCGGCTGGGGCATCTTTCTTCTACATACCCGTAATTTATGTCAGTTTATTTGATGCATTTTTGCATTTTTCTTCTTTGCATTTTTGAATTTTTTTCTGCTTGCTTAATCTTACTTAACCTCAACTATTGGGCAGTTAATAGTTGTGCAACATTTTTTTATGTATCTATGTTTGTATGTTTGCATGTTTGTATGCATTTATGCATGTATGCGTGTATGAGTGAGTACTTTATTTGCTTCTTATTACCTGGTATTTAAAACCTCTGCCGCTCGCTCCAACACAAGTTGCCACTTTGAAAATTGCACAATTGCACGTTCCATAAAACCTACGCGTACAAAGTACCGTTACCAATATGCTGGTGTTTTATAAAAAATAGCTTTTCATTTAACTTTGACTTTGTAGAAAAAATCGAAATGTCCTTTAAGTGATATTTTTATGTGACTTTTCTGTTCATGCAACATTTTGATCTCAGCTATGGATCGCTATTTATTATCATATCTTTGTTATCAGTTATATAATATTTTGTTTGGTTTTTTTGGTTTTTAGTTTTTTGTTTTTTGCGTTTTTACAATTTACAAAAAAATCGCGTTTGTGTGAGTGTGTGTGCTCGAACGCTTTTGCATACAAAATATTTGTTGTAATTCGTATGTACACTATTGTACATACATACATCTCATTTACACATACACACACGAATTTCATGCTACATACAACACAAACACACATACGTGTGCTTGTGTGTGCGTATGTTGTTAAATGTGTGCTTTTTTCTACTCCCTCCTTCCTCTGTCAGTGGCTTCGTACATACATATTTTTGCACTTCTCTTTTATTGTTAATTCGCATTTTATCTACTTCTTACGATTTATTAAATATTATAAAATAATTCATTGAATACTCGTATATTTAGCACGTTTTTCTACTTATAATGAGGATCTAATAGTTTGATTTTGATTTTCCATTTGTAAGTATGTTTCAATATTATGAAATTCATCTAAGTTACTTTAGCTACGTTATTGAAATAAAATGAAAAATCTGTAATGAAAAAACATTCCCATTGAAATGAAGAGAAATCTAAGAAATTTTATTAATTTTTATTTTACGAATAAAACCTCGTGTATATTTTAATAATTTTACCTACTTCTTTAAACTTTTATTAGATACTGAATTCAATAAGCCTTCCGAATAATTGTTGTTGGAAAAATACATGCAAAAAAACGTATAAAAAAGTAAGAATACCTAAGCTAGAAGTAGAAGACCGCCATTCAGAGACCTTAACTCACGTACCTGCCGCGTGTGCCCTCAAGGGTCGATTCGAAGTATCCGGCGGTGCACTTCCGCATGGTAGTTACACACCAACCCACGCGGCCACGGCCGTTAACACAATAAAAGTTAAAAAAATGTAATACCATTATCAGATCATCTTTACTCCACGGCTGTGAAACGCAGAATGCAAATGCGGCTGATATCAACGCACTACAAGCTCTCGTAAATATCTGCCAATCTGAAACTTTAAAAACGTTCGCCCCAAGCATCAACTCAAATGCTGCTTTGTGGAGTGTAACACAATAAAGCACAGTACTGCTTGAGCATCGGAGAAGAAATTGAGTTTGGATCGGCTACATTTTGCGTAGACAAAGTGATGACTTAGTGAGAATCGCTATCGACTAAAACCCCCCAAGGCAGCCGAAGACAAGGAAGGCCTGCGTACAACTCGAGACGATTACTGGTGTCAGAAACGCGTGCAAAAGCTTGACTCGCTAAAAACAAAATAATTGGATCCTTGAACTAACATTTAAAAAAAGTAGACGTGAAAGTAAAGAAAATAGTAAAAAAAATAATTTTGAAAAGCATTAATTTTTAAAATCGTATACCTCGAAAACTGTTAAGTTTTGGGCATCATGCGATGTAACTAAATTAAACAGAAATTACGTAAATAATAACGTCATTAAGTATCTATGAGAACTTTCGCAGTAACCCTAACGTCAAGTTTTTTTCTGCATTTGATTTGACATTTTTCAATTTCAGACCAACTCAATTTGAACCATGGAAAGATACACAATCGAGCAACACGTTAAAGTTATTCAGGCTTATGGCAGGAAATTGCAACAGTGAATGAGCAATTTTCGAAGAAAATCATCTTCAGTGATGAGGCACATTTTCACCTCAGTAGATTCGTCAATAAGCAGAACTGCGGCATTTGGGCGAATGATAATCCAAGAGTGATTGCCGAAAAACCAATGCATCCACAAAGAGCGACTGTTTGGTGCGGTTTATGGGCCGACAGCATCGTTGGGTTTATTTTTTCCAAAATGAGGCTGGTCAGGCAGTTACTGTAGTGTTCGCTATCGTGAAATAATAACGAACTTTTTATGACCCGAAATGGAAGATATGGATGTGGACGATATGTGATTTCAACAGGACGGTGCCACTTGTCACACAGCTAACGAAACAATGGCTCTTTTGCACGAAAAATTTGATGGCCGAATAATCTCACGTCGCGGCGATGTCAATTGGCCGCCAAGATCATGTGATTTGACACCGTTGGACTTCTTTGTTTGGGGTTATTTGAAAGAAAGGGTGTACGTCGATAAACCAGCAACAATTCAAGAGCTAAAGGATGAGAAATTCGGCACATTAACGGCATAGAACCTCAATTATGCCGCAGCGTCATCGAAAATTTGGACCATCGGATGGAGGTATGCCACCGAGACCGCGGAGCCATTTGGCCGATATTTTGTTTCATACGTAATTGAGCCACATCAATATTACCATAATAAAGAGAAATTATAATAATTTCCTAAAAAACTTGTATTTATTCAAAATCAACTCCGGCCCTTGAAACTTTATTTATATAACTGACGTTTACATTCTTTATGCCGTGCTATTCTGCTATTCTAACAAGTGAAGGTACTATTACATTCATAAAATACTATAAACATAGCATAAATGAAAAAAAAAAATTAAAAAGCAATAACAATAAAAAAAAATAAATTAAAAATACAATTAAAAAAAATAAATTAAAAATACATTAAAAAAATAAATAATTGTTTTTTGAAAATTAAAATTTACGCACGGAATGGGTGAAAAGCCGCCTTTCAGTAAGAAATAACTACATTTTATTTTTAAATTTTTACAGAATTTCTTCTTTTTTTTTTGAAATTCATGTTGCTGTAATTTTTTTAATTAAGTTTTTTACTAGTTATATTTTTCAGCTTCTTCTCATGTTACACTTTTAAAATTTGGTTTCGGCATCAGTTATGCTACTAAAATGCTGAGTCGTATAAAATGTGTACGAGTGTTTTAAATCTAAACTCCTTTCAGATTAAGTTTTCACAAATTTAGCTTTATAGAATTTTTACAAAATACTATTTTTTCGCTAGACATATGAAAATATTCGAGACAACAGCCAAGCCGCAACTCGGACTTATGTAAGTAGCTATGCACATAAGGATGTAAGTATGTACAAGCTTTCAGCCGAGATGACCACAGAGCTTACGTGGAGTTGAGTTGATTTTTCAGCTCAGTTGACTTTTTTACGGTTACATTAATTCGTACTATGTTTTGAGATTTCAGCATTGATTTATTGTGCTTTCCTTGCACGTAATTTTTCTACTACAATTTTATGTACCTGCATATCTGTATATATATATTTTTTTTTCTTTATAAAAAATTTTTATACATAAATATTTATGTTACTTATAATGCTTGTTGTTGCATTCGCTTTGATTTATCCCTTCCTACTTATGTAAGTACGTACGTACGTATGTCAGTTTACTTTATTACAAATATTTATGCTGCTCATTTGACTTGAATTCTTTTTACTTTTTTGTTAAAATTTTTTTTTCCTTAGACTTTATATTTTTCATTTATTTTATTTGAGTTTTTTTAAATTTCAATTTTCTTTTATTTAATTTTTATTTTATTTAATTTTATTTTTTATCTCTTTGGCATGTTAACTGTGCCTTTTTTCGCTCCGGAAGCTGTAGTCTACATTTAATACAATTTTTATAAAGTCAGCATGTACATATGTATGTATGTATGTGTGCACAGTGGATACAATTATGAATATGCTAGTGTAAAATTTAATATACAAATCATTCTACAACTAAGAGACATTCGTAAAAAGATGCTAATCTCACGAACTCATACATACATCCCTAAATATGATGTACCTTCTGCTCAAATATGAACGAGACGTTTTCAATAAAACGGTCCGCGGATGACATATGGCAAAAATAAATTTTTCGTTTTTTGGTAAGACTGTTATAAGCTTACATGGCAAATTTCAGCGTGATATGTCACATAGTTTGTTTTCTGTGCTACTGTAAACAAGTCAAGCTCGAGTGTGTTCTTCGAATATAACGATGGAAATTCAAGTTGAACAAAGAATTTGTTTGAAATTTTGTTATTCCAACAAAATTTCGGCTTCAGATGCCTTAAAAATGTTGCAGACAACCTATGTGGACTCTGCTCTATCGCGTGCACGTGTTTTCCAGTGGTACAAATCGTTCAAAGAGGGCCGTACATCGGTTGAAAACTTGCCTCATGAACTTCGTCGAGCAACATCAGTAAACGACGAAAACATCGGAAAAGTAAAGGAAATTGTGCTTGAAAATCGCACAAATCGCAAACTCGGTTAACGCTGAATATTATTTAAACGTTTTAAAGCGTTTGCGCGAGAACATTCGTCTTAAAAGGAAGGAATTGTGGGACAACAAGTCATGGTTCTTGCATCACGACAATGCACCAGCTCATACATCTCGTCTTGTTCGCGATTATTTGAACAAAAATAATATTAATATCGTTCCGCAAGCACCGTATTCGCCTGATATGGCTCCATGTGACTTTTTCCTGTTTCCCAAGCTCAAGTTGCCACTCCGTGGAAAACATTTTGAGACAATTGAAGTCATAAAAGAGAATTCGAAGAACCCACTCCAGCTTGACTTGTTTACAGTAGCACAGAAAACAAACTATATGACATATCACGCTGAAATTTGCCATGTAAGCTTATAACAGTCCTACAATCCAACAAAAAATTATTTTTGCCATATGTCATCCGCGGACCGTTTTATTGAAAACGTTTCGTTCATATTTGAGCAGAAGGTACACATGAATTTTCTTCAGCTATTTCATGAGCTATCATTGACAGTCGTCTAAACATGTATGCGTGTATACTTCTTTATTTATATACTCCATTGGAAAATCATAAAAGCACCACATATTGGCAATCATTAAGGGATCATTCAAAGGACAAACGAGAAAAAAAAGTTTGCGAAAAATCTTCGGAGCAGTCAAAGACCAGTCATGAACTGGACCAACTAATAAAAGAAGAGAAAAGCTAATAGCCCTGGCAGCAAGTGCTTAATTGGTAAATTTTAATTACAAGTACTCTAAATAAAAATGGCTGGGTCAAGTCATGAAAATGGGCTCGTTGACGTTAATTGACGTTAAAACGCTTTACGACGAAAGCAAAATCAAAAAGTAGACCAAGTTTAAGATGGATTGATGAACTGAAAACTAGAGGATGACACCAAGAAACTCAAAATAAATGACTGGAAAGAATCAAACAAAGATTGGGTCAAATAGAGACACTTTGTTCGGCCAGCCAACTCTCGCACATCGATGACGATAATGAGGACATATTGACAAGTTTTGACTATTTATTTATTTATTTATTTTCTAATTTCAAGCATTTTCTGTAAAAATATGGTTCACTCTGCAAGGTGGTGCAAAATTATTCACCCCATGAGAAGATTTATTGGGTTGGGGAATAAGTTCACGGCGTTTTTAAATTTTCTTTTATTTTACAGCGATTTGTTTGCTGTTTGGCCAAGTGTAAGTATTAATTCGATAGAACTCTTTCTGCTCTTGTGACACGTCCCGCAGCGGAAGCCCTTCGGAATTCGATGAAGAACGTCGCAAATCACTTTTGAAGGAGAACGATCGCCAAACTAGTTATGAACTGGCGGAAAAAATGAAGTGCGATCATATAACGATTCTCAATCACTTTCATTCAATGGGATTTACCGAAAAATTGGGAACCTGGGTGCCTCACAATGATATTGACATCATCGGCCTTAACAACCGCGTTGTTAGTTGTGCCTTCTACCAACTGAATAAAGAGGCAAAGCGAATGGGTCTGGTGGTGAACGAGGACAAAACGAAGTACCTCCTGTCATCAAACAAACAGTCGGCGCACTCGCCTCTCGGCACCCACATCACTGTTGACAGTTATAATTTCGAGGTTGTAAAAGACTTCGTTTATTTAGGAACCAGCATTAACACCGATAACAATGTCAGCCTGGAAATCCAACGTAGAATCTCTCTTGCCAACAAGTGCTACTTTGGACTATATAGGCAAATGAGTAGTAAAGTTCTCTCTCGAAGAACAAAACTAACACTATACAAGGCTCCCATCATGCCCAATGACAACATCCGATGAAGCGACGCTTGGAGTGTTTGTAAGAAAGATTCTGCGTAAGATTTTTGGGCCTTTGCACCTTGGAAACGGCCAATATCGCAGGCGATGGAACGATGAGCTGTATAAGCTTTAAGACGACATAGACATAGCGCAGCGAATAAAGATCCAGCGGCTACGTTGGCTGGGTTATGTCGTCCGAATGGATACAAATGCTCCGGCTCTGAAAGTATTTAATGCGATACCGGCTGGTGGTAGCAGAGGAAGAGGAAGGCCTCCTTTACGTTGGAAAGATCCGATGGAGAAGGACTTGACTTCACTTGGTGTGTTCAACTGGCGCCGGTTAGCACGAGAAAGAAACGACTGGCGCACTTTGTTAAACTTGGCCAAAATCGCGTAAGCGGTTATCGCGCCAATTAAGAAGAAACCAATTAAGAAAAAAACCAAGAAAGTTTCCTTCAAATTGCTCCTCAGCATCTCGCCCGCCATCGAGTAACAAATAAACTTTTACATTGACCGCCAAGTAGCCATCAAAGCAATAGCAGCTATAATGACAAACTCACACTGCGAATGATAGTGCCGGAACAGGATCGACGAGCTAGAAACTGAGAAACAAGCCACCATCTACTGAGTTTTAGGACACAAAGGAATTGAAGGAATCGAGAGACTGAATATACTAGCCAAAGCAGGCGCAAATTTTCCTGTAGCTAGTACGGCCGGTATACAACCAACTCCCTGCAAACAACGGGGATATAAGGGCTTAGGGGTAGTAGTAGATAGGGGTAATTTTCAAAAAATTAGATTTTTGTTTTGCATTTTGTTAAAGTATAATATTTTAAAAATACTGTGTGAAAATTTGAAGTGAAAAAATTATTATATTACAAAAAATGTACAGCTACTTCAGTTATCTAAACTGTGTATTAAAGGCAAAATATAAAGTTCTTAAACTGTCCATACAATCCCTTGATCCCTCAATGTGGATGAATTTCAGGTCTATGTGCAGGATCTACAAGATCAGCCAAGTCCAACCTAACCTAATCTAGGCATGGAATCAATTTTTATAAAGAAAATATGTAATAATGGCAAATAAATAAATAAAAAATTGAGAATAAGCAAAAATGCATTTTCTTGTTGCCAAATGAAAAAGTAAATGAGAGTAATTATTGGATATAAGGCCTTTTGTGGAATTTTCTTAAAATTTTCCTTTTGTAAAAAGAACATTAAGGGGGGACCCTCATTTAGACGGTCGAAAAATGCATCATTTTTGGGAATTTTTTTCTCAGGTAAAATAACTTCAAACGTTTTGTAATTCATAAAGTACTTTAATAAATGTCTTGACTGTCTACAAAAATTTTCGGAGAAGAAAAAAAACATTTTAAGTATGGAAATATACACCTCGTCCATGGCACCTCATTCTATCTGTGTACATTCTAGCGCTCTGAATTTTTTTCTGAAATAAAAAAACCAAATTTTTTTTAAAACTTTAGGATAATACCTTCGATGTGACATTTTGATTTAAAAAAAAATGTCGAAATTGATATTTTTTACCCAGTTTTATGTTAAAAGTGATTTTTCATGCATAAAAATTGACTTTAAAATTACAAAAAAATATGAAAATCTTTTTTTTTAAAAAACACTTAATGTCACATTGAAAACAATTTAATTATCTTTAAAATGAGCTATTGTAAAGCCTGATTGGTTCAATACAGCGTTCTCAATTGTGTACACAAAATCGAAAAATGATGTTTCGAGAAAAACGCGTTTAAAGTTTTGGATACAGGCGATCAGGCCACCCGTCGCGTCCTGTTAAAAATTTTGTCACTCCTTCAAAAATACAGATATCGACTTGAAATTTTGAAAGTATATTCTTAAATAGTTATAGAATAGATTAAAATTATTTCCAAAAAATCGATTTTTTTGACCCGATAAATGAGGGTCCCCCCTTAAACGGCGCCCCAATTAATCTATTGATATCTTGAACATTTTTTTAACGATTTATTTATTTATATGTGTCTACTAGCTTTAACCCGCGGCTCCGCTCGCGTATTAGTAGTTTTGAGGGATTTAGAATATCAAAAAATAATTTCATAGAAAATATTATAATTTTTTATTAATAACCAAAATATTACAATACCCGGCATCCGTTGCTATGCCTCGTTGAATAAAATCAAAACAAAGAATCAGAAAAATATCAAGCAAAATTATTTTTAATAATTTTCTATCTCAAACCGTTTTTGAACTTTGCATTTGGGTCATAGTTGAACAGCTTATGCGGATTATGAAGTCTAGAGTGTGCTATAAATAGTGGGAAATAGGAAAAACTAAGATTTTTTAGATTAAATTTAAGCAAATATTCGAAATATGAATGTATAAACATTTTTACGTCATTTGGTGTTGTCGTTTCGTAGTGATGTGCGGACAACGTACAGACATTCACGTTTAAAGTATAGAAGATAATTTGGAATGGCGCTATACCAAATTCTATTTATAGTTTATATTTGGGGCACTTATTATCTCTTTATTTGTAAAAACCAGGCATTTCGTCAGGTTTTCCAGTATGTCGCTAGTCTACATGCTAAATTTCGGGAAAATTCTCAAAACCATAGAATTATCGGCGGGCGAGACCATAACAATTAAAATTTAGATTTCTGTTGTCTGTCTGTACTTTCATATTTTTTGCTACTACTCCAACAGGTTAAGTTAGGTTTTTGCTACAGTCGGCTTAGAATAGCCAATACACTTAGACCGTATAGGTCCGTTGTGGTGCCACTGTGTAACACGGGAACCTCAGTGTTTACTCATCATGTAACCATTTAGACGCTCTTATGAAGCGTAGAATAGGTTCTATCCCAACACCGGATAGTTCCGTAAGAGAGTCAAAGTGGTATTTTCCTAACAACCTTGGTGTACTTCTAGCTAAGGCTGGACAATTGCAGAGGAAGTGTTCTAATATTTATTCCTCTTCCTCGTCTCTACTGCTGCTGCAGTATTCATGAGAAAATACTCCTAGTATAGAAGAGTGCGCCTACCTAACAGCCAATGACCGGTGACCAGAGACACGCCCTTCGAAATGTTCTCTCTAGAGAGGTTGAGCAATACTCCCAACCTTTTCTTTTCTATTTGTGGCCGAAATAACCTGGTTGTAACACAAGTATTGTCTCTTCTCCTTGACCTATTGGCCTTCTGGAGAATATCATTTTTTATCCTTCATTTGCAAGTTGCCATAAGAACTCGAATTTTGCCTCTGTTTTCAAGCAGTAGAAGATTACTACACTTTCTGGCTAGCTAATCTGCCTTACAATTTCTTTCACTATCTCTGCCCCGGAACCCATATAAAGCTGGCCTAGAAGACGGTACTAATATCATTTAGAGCCTCTCAATGCTGAGCCACCCATTCCTGAGCCATCTCAAACAGTGAATAACAGTGGTATTGTAGAATTCTATGTGTTCAATATTTTTAAAGATTACACCAGGTAGTGCAAAATCAATCATCCCATTTTGTTTTTGAATCACTTTTTTACAAATAATTAATCGCTTCTGAGTCATGGAAATCTTTATTCATGCGTTCCATTGCTTTTCTGTTTGTTTACTGCAGCTATCCTGTTCACATGAGTGTACGACGTCATTTGCAAACATTATAAATCTTCCGTTCGGGTGACTAATTTTTCCGTTGTAGCTTAAAAGCTGTTTAAACAATTATTTTGTTGGACAAATTGTGAAGATAATCGAATTAGAATACTGTCTGACTTACTTATAAAATGAAGTCCAAAATAAACAAGACTGAGCTAAAATAGAAACGACAGGAGCTTTGTTCTGATAACTTTGATTCGATAACTTTATTCAAAATAGTCCCCTTGATATACTCTTTTGCGCGATCTAAAAGCCTTTCAATATAGTGTTTCAGGTCATTGACCGGAATGTCCTTCAGGATGTCGGTACAAGCCTTTTGGATTCCCTCTACGGACGCAAAACGTTTTCCTTTCATAGCCAAACGCAATTTTCCGAATAGATAGAAGTCACAGGGAGCCAGGCGAATACGGTGAGTGATTGTTGGTTGATGGTTAAAATGCGATTTCTAGTCAAAAAATCAGTCACAAGAGTGGATTGATGAGATGGTGCATAATCACGCAATAAGCGCCAGCTTCCTTAATCACGGTATTCAGGTGAATACGACGAATGCGATCCAACAAATGCTTCAACACGCAAAGATAGAAAATTGCATTCACGGTTTGTTCCATTGGCACGAACTCCTCGTGGTCAATTCCCTTGAAATTGTAAAAACAAATGAGCATCGACTTGATTTTTGACTTCTTCAAACGCCATTGTTTTTGGTGATGGCTCGTCTGGGGCCTTCCATTCGACACTTTGACGCTTAGTATTTAACTCATTAAAAAGATTACGCCATCAAAAACATTTTTATGACGCCAGTCTTATTTATTTTGGACTTCACCTTGTATACTCGTACTATATATCTTACCTTAGCTCTTTTTGGGAACTTTTTTGAATTTGCCCCTCCATAACTTCAGTGAAAAAAATTTCAAAATTTTTTTAAGCTCATTTTCGTCAGTTTGAAAGTGAATTTAGCCCGTGTGGCTGTATATATTATAATTCTAAACTTACTCACATCTTTACTACGATCCAATTTAAATTAAGGCGAATACTAATCGACAATTTTCTTGTCAGTTCGTTTCTCAGATCATTCGAACACTCTTGGAATTCATTTTGGAAAAAGGTGTAAATGAAGCAGTGAACACCAAATGTCGGAACTATAGAAAATTTGATTAAGATTTGTCCGGCAGTGAATTACCGAATCTTCCTCAACATATGTATCGGGTGCTTTTTTAAGAGTTTGAGAACTTAAAATGATAATACAAAAAAGAAATATATTTTTAATAATTTTTTTAATATAATTTGGTAGATAATTTCATGGGAATTTTTTTTTAAATAATGTCCGGCATATGTCTGCCGCAGCTACGAACTCGGCCCATTCATCAGTCCAATTTTCGACTACTTTTTCCAATAAATCTGGCCGCATGGCATCAAGGTTGGCTTGAATATTGCAATAAATCGATTGTTAAGCGCGTTGCCTCATTTCTAAATAAATAAAGACCGATAATGCCGGCACTGCTCAGAACTCACGCACAGATTTATATACATATATATATATATTTTTTTTTTTCAGAGTAAATTTCAATAATTTGGAAGCGTTGTCCTGGCGTTAAACGATTCTAATCTTGCCAAACTTTACTGAACAGAAATGTCAACACAGTTTGCCATTCTAAGCTGTCCAACCATAGTCAAACCTCGCGTGGATTTCAAACCATCATATCGATGGCTCTCATGCAGCTAAAAAAACACCCTATAAATGTTGTGCGGATACAGTTCAATTATTTTGAAGAAACTTGACGAATTTTTAATTCTTTAGAGTTTCTCTCATAAGCCACTCCAAGGCGATTCTATTAAAGGTGGTATCGGTAAATCAACTGATATTTTTTTTTTCTTTCGCCGTGTCCATGTGGCTGTCAGCACAGAATGAAGCAAAGCGAATTCAGTATTTGTTTTCTACTTTTCCAGTACTTTGCTTTGAAAATCAAACGTACAAAACATTGTTGTTGCTCTAGTGCCACCACCTTCAATGAATGTGCCTTGAGGCACTCTCTCTTTTCCGCAAACAGCTTTGCTTTCTTGATTTTATATTTCAGTAACAACCAACTGTTAACAGTAACAACAACTGTCCAAGTTATCCACAGCAAAATTTATCAAAAATGTATCACTATGAAAATCTCACTTCGAGCAAATGAAATCCACACAAAATATACGCAGCTGAGTATCTGAGTAACAGCTTGCAATTATTGAGTAGCCCCAACAAAAAGAAGCAGCTGACTGTCTACTTACTTGCGTAATAACTGTTAAGAAGGTAAATCTTTACTCCGATACCCAAGCGGCAATTAGGACCCTAGGCGCTATTATGGTGCAGTCGAAACTGGTCAGGGAATGCTTGGTCTCACTTTCGATTGCATCAGAATTCTTCGACATAAGGCCAATCTGGGTACCTGGTCATAGTGACATTGCTGGAAACTGCGAAACCGACAAGCTGGCCAGACAAGGGACTTGTGAGGTAGTGTGCCCGCGAAAGGAGAGGATCGGGACCGCCTTGACAACCTGCGCTCTACTGCCGGAAGGATGGGCTTTGCATCAACTCAGCGAGCGCTAGGCAAGTACCCGTACGTGTAAGGTCCCGAAATCTTTCTGCTCTCAAAACCTTTAGCTCAAATCTCAAATCCTTTAGCTCTCAAATTTTGTGGGTATACTTACGGAGCACTGTCTGCGAGGCATGCATACCGTCAGACTCGGAATAACTTCGAGTCCTTTTTGCCGTAGCTGTATGAGGGACGAGTTGGATTCATCTCAGCACCTGCTTCTTAGCTGCTCCGCTCTCGCGCGACTAAGATTTAAGCATCTTGATTTTCACTTCTTTTCTGCGCCTGTTGACATAGCAGGTCTTGATATCAAAAATCTGATGAACTTCATCAGAAGCATAAAACGGCTAACACAGGCGCAAATTAGGGCTTGTTCGAGGCACGTATTAAAAGCGGCAATACTGCTGCACTGATGACAATTTGCAACACTGTTGCAATTGCTCAACTGATACTTTTCTCATGTTCGGCAAACAAAAAATTTTTGATGCGGATTTATCTGTATTCACGCGCAACATTTGCCGAATTTTTGACACTTCGACCATGATGCTTTTGATAATGTTGCTAGAATTTTACATCGAACATGCTACTTTTACAAATCATGCAACACTGCGGCTGTGATTGAAGCTTGAACAAGTCCTTAGTCACCGCTCATAGTCCACAAATACTCAACTTCCCCCACCCCTCTCCTTTTCATCCTATCGTTTTCCTTCACCTCTTTTTCCCCCTTGCAATGGTATCCCAAAGGATGAACCAAACTTTTTTCTTCCAAGTGCGCCCACTCTCTGGGCAACCATTACAATCTAAGCTAACCCAACGAAATAGGTCGTCTTCTTAGAGCTTTTTTATGAGCGAAATGGCACACAGCCCAACCTACAAAAAGGCGAGCTTTTTAAAGCAAAATTAACCGATGCCCGATGATGCATTTCTAATGGCGACTTGGCCACTCGAATAACTGTTGTGCATTTTAAAGGAAAACCATAAACCCAAAATTACCAATGCGAGAAATGTCCAATTACAAAACGTACCAAGTAGAGTAGTTTTGTTGAAAAATAATAAAAATTTGCAAGTTTTTTTTTTGTTTTTTTTTCTCAAATTTTCTTTCAAATATATTTGTGTTTTACATAAAATTACAATTACAATTTATTTTTGTTGTATGTATTTTGAAAAAAATAATTAATATGTATGCGTAGGATGTAAGAGTGAACAAGTTTTATAGTGAAATGATGCGTGTGTTTGTGTGTATATGAAATGGGCCGATAGGCTGGTAGGCTGCTACGTAGGTAGGTGGTAGATTTGGTAGACTACGCATGTGTGCACGTGAACTCACACACATCCAACTAATACACATAAGCATAATAGTAATAGTAATAGTAATTAATTATAAAATATTAAACGTAATCATAAAAATATTTAGAAACATGAAATGCGTAAAATTAGAAGCGCTTAAAAAATATTTATGGTGGTTGCTTGATTGATTGTTTGGTTGGTTAATTAATTGGTTGGTTTACATAAAAGTCAAATTGTTGTTGCTTTTTGCACTTAATTTAGCATAATAATAATAATAATAAAGTAAAGTAAAGTTACGGTAAAAGTAAAGTAAAATCTACAAAGTAATGACGTAGTTTACATACAAATTCATACAAATTACAAATTACGAAATAATATTTTGGTTAATATGCTTGCCTGTAGCTCTATAATATACGATAGACGATATATGTATATGTATATGTATGTATGTATGTATGCAAATCAAAGTTCATTTAAACAATGCGTGGCGCAATGATATTTCTAGCGTTTCAATTGACGAACTCCTCCTCATTTGTGTGCATTTTTCTTTTGCATATGTATGTGTGTGTGTGTGTGTGTGTGTGTGGGTGCGCATGTGTATAGGTAAGAGCACATAGCACATCTATGCATGTATGTATGTATGCTGCTATAAACACACACACGCACACACACATACACTTGTTGATTTCTCTTTAAACTATTTACGCATTTTATTCATTAAAAACTAAATTAGTATGTATGTATATGCATTCCATAGGTGGCAAACAAGACAAGAAGAAAAAAAATATATATATATATAAACAAGATTATACACAAATACATAGGTACAGTTTATAAGTATGTGAATATCAGAGTTAGCTGAAAGATGGCGACAGACAGTCTCTTGACGCGTATGGAGCGCGGAAGTGGTTGTGGGTGTAGGAGTGGGATGTGGGTTTTGCTAAGAGTTACTTTTTTACATTTTGCTTTTTACAAATAACACAATTTTTCGCTGCATTCGCGGTGCACAGCTTAAAGTACAAATTTTACAAAGTTTTCTTGTTTACATAATTTTCTTTCAATTGTTTGGTTACTTTTTGCTCTTTTGTTAAAATCTATTTGTTTTTTTTTTGTTTGCTCTTTTCGATGCAAATAAACAATTTGGGAGAAAAATTACAAATTCGCTTTATTACAAAAATATGTTACAAATACAGTTAAGTGAGTGAATTAGGATTGGTAGATATACATTACATACATTACAATACAGTACAGTGCAGTACAATGCATTACAATAGAGTACATTGGGTAGTACACGTGGTTGTTGTTGTTGTTGTTGCTGCTTCGATTTGTTTCTTATTATAAAATACATTTACAAATAATTTTTTTATGTTACTTAAATGTTGTTAAAATATGATAAAAATACTCAATTTTATTATCAAATTCTTAAAAAAAAATTTATATTAAATTATGAATAATTAAATCGTACGTACATATGCAAATATTTTATTATAGGAATTTCGTTTGGTTCTGATGCAATTGAAAGCGAAAAGTGTTGATAGCTAACTAATGAAAATTGAAAATTGAGTGTGAAATTTGAAGTGGAAATCAGCTGTTAGCAGACACACATACACACACACGAACGGCCTGGAGCCTGGAGCGCTAATGCGTGCAGTCACCAAATTATTCTTGGAGCTTTCTAGAAGCAAACACTAAAAAATAAATAAAAAAAAGTAAAAAATAAATAAAAAAAGTAAAAATAAATAAAAAAGTAAAAAATAAAAAAGGAAAAAATAAGTATACTAAAAAAAAATTTTTTTTCAACTAAAAATTTGGTGAAATGAATGAAATGAAAAAATTATAAAAAAAACTATTTTCAACGTTTCAATATTATAAAACGAGTATTACATTTTTCCAGAGTATTAATTACCAAAGAGTTTTTTCGACGAAAACAAAAAATAAAAAGAAAAAAAAATTATAAAAATTAAACAATACAAATAGCAAAATTTTAAATGTTTGAGTGCTTAAAAGTGAATATTAAACTTTTGCAGAATACTAGTAAACTCTTTACTTCGCTACTAAAGATTTTTTCGAACAAAAAAATAAAAACAAAATATTTCGAAAAATTTATAGAAAAAAGGTAAAAAATACAAATGAACCAAAATTTAAAAAAATGTAGTTTCAATTATTGTAATTAGCATTTTTAATTACAATTTTATAGAAACAATTAATGAAAAATCGAGGCCACTTTTGCAAAATTAAAGTCTAACTACTGAATTTTTCCCAAACTGCTGAATTTTCTCAAAGTTTTTTCAAATTTACTGATTTTTTTCCAAATTACTGAACTCTTTCGAAATTACTGAACTCTTTAAAATTACTGAATTTTTTACAAATTACTAATTTTTTACAAATTACTAAATTTTTTCAGAATTTCTGAATTTTTTTAAAATAAGTGAATTTTTTTCAATATTAGTAACTTTTTTCAAAATTATTGAATTTTTTCAGAATTACTGTACTTTTTCAAAATTACTAATTTTTTTTCAAATTACTGAATTTTTCCAGAATTACTGAATTTTTTCAATGTAAGGGAATTTTTTTCAATATTAGTAACTTTTTTCAAAATTATTGAATTTTTTCAGAATTACTGTACTTTTTCAAAATTACTAATTTTTTTTTCAAATTACTGAATTTTTCCAGAATTACTGAATTTTTCCAAAATTACTGAATTTTTTCAAATTAACTGAATTTTTTTAAAAATTACTAACTTTTTCAAAATTATTGAATTTTTTCAAAATAACTGAATTTTTTCAGAATTACTGAATTTTTTGCCAAATTACTGAATATTTTCAAAACTACTGAATTTTTCCAAATTAACTGAATTTTTTCGAAATTACTGAATTTTTTTAAAATTACTGAATTTTTTCAAAATAACTGAATTTTTTCAGAATTACTGAATTTTTTGCCAAATTACTGAATATTTTCAAAATAACTGCGTTTTATTTTAAATTACTGAATTTTTTCAAAATTTCTGAACCTTTTCAAAATTCTTGATTTTTTTCAGAATTACTGAATTTTTTTTTAAATTATTGAATTTTTCCAAAATTACTGAACTTTTTCAAAATTGCTGAGTTTTTTTCAATATTACTATCTTTTTTTTCAAAATTATTGGTGTTTTCCCAAATTAATGAACTTTTTCAAAATTACTGAATCCAGTTGCTTCTAATCCAATTTTGTAGTTGCTTTATTTTTTGCATAAATATAATCCAAGTCAATTTCTTGACAACATATTTCCTACAGAAAATCCTTACACAAAATTAGGAATTTCTTCCATGCCATTTTCGAAAATATAAATTAAATAAAAATTTTCTGTTTTTTAATTAAAAAAAGCATTCCAGCGTGAAAATCTGTTTAAAAAATTTTCACGCCTCTTAATAAATTACGTATCTACCCGACTTTTATATAATTTTTGCCCACTTTCGGTTAAAGAAACTCATTTTTACGCTGGTCTGTTGTGATTTGCTGCTAGCTGCTGCTTGTCTGCGTGTGATGCATCTGTATATGTGAGAAAATATGTTTGCATGAGAAAAAGTCTAATAGCTTATTTGCCTGCTAGGTTGGTTGTTGCTAGCCTACTAAAAAGAGCTTAGCAATTTACCTAATATTTTTTTTTTTTCATTTTCAAAGAGATTACGTTTTCTACTATTTTTCTGCATTTTCATTTGCATCTTCAGTATGTCTGCTTGTTGTTGTTTTTTGTTTCACTTTCTCAAGCACTCGACGAGCTACGTAAGTATTGTAAATATTTATATATGTATTTATATACGAATTCCATAAACATATGCACTACAGATTAATATAATTTTTAAGTTCTTTTACAAATACTACAATATTTATATATTTTAACTCCCATTCTTTTACATATGTTTGTATGGTAGATACACGCTAGTTTATATATATATATAGATATACATATATATGTATGTATAATGTGTGTTTAGTAATAAGTATGTATGTATATTTATATATAATATTTATAGAGAGTGAAAAGTATGCGTGTATGCGTATTTATAAGAGAGTTTATGCTTGTGGTAAAAAGTGTTATTTATGAGTTTTTATTTCCCTTTGCTTCTTCACTTTTTGCATTTTATATTTTATTTACTGATTTACGCTCATTATTTATGTATATACATATATATTTATATATATATATATATGCATTTTAAGTAGGCTAAAATATGAAATAATCAGACATGCTTTTCTTGCTTCTCGTTATTTGCTTCCTTCTTTACCGTTTTGCAAGTTTTTTGTTTTCATTTCACACTTTCCTTATTGACACGCTTTACTTTTCTCACTTTCACATTTCAGTGCATTTTTTGGTATTATAGTAAGATTTTTATTATGACAAACTTTTTTCGAGCTTTATTATTTTACTTTCCGAATTCACGCTTTTTCTATGAAAATCGACTTGAAAGTGCTTTATGTCAAAGAAAATCACTTGTGCTGTAGAGTTTCTTCGCATATTCGAAGCACTTGAAGAAGGGTGCTGCTTGGCGAGCTGTTATAAGTATTTCTGGATATACAAATAATAACATGAAAGAGATGAGTGACACATTTGAAAGTAAAAAAAAATAACTAACATCTGCATCTGCCGCTATAAGAACTGTGATGAGTAGAGGGTACAAAAGGCCATGAGGCCGAAGTGCAAACCTCAAACAGAATCTAATCTAATCTACCTGCCACTTGACTCGCTTAAAATCCTGCTGCCCTAGTGAAATATTATATATGAAGCGAAATATTTTTTTTACTTCTGCTGCCTACATCGAGGCGCGTATCTGTGTTTAATGTGATCCTGTTAGTTATTTGCACCGTAGCATAGTTCTGCAATGCTAATTCCAGAGAAATGCTCCAGTGTTTGTGGCTATTTTGTAGCCAGCAACATTCTCGCGCGCTGGGTTCAACATTTCTGAGTGCTCGAAATGAAGAGGCTAAGACAACTAAGATGTGCGTGCTGCATACGTAAACATTAGACATGGATATTGGCGCTGCCAGCTGCCTACATTTAGGCGCCGTATGCTTGTAAAATACTTAAAATATCACGCCACTGTTTGGTAGTCGTATCTGAAGACCCTGGTATGCAAAATTGAATATTAAAAAAATTAAAAAAACATAAAGAAAAAAAATAAAAATTAAATACAAAAAATATATATATTGGGCATTGGCAAAGATGCAGTATCATCCCAACGGTGCTAGCAGGACTTATGAAAAAAAAATCTTTTGTTAATTTTAAGAGGAAGACTCCAAAATATTATATTTGTAAAAGAAGCTGGACTTATGGAAAAAATCTGTTACTGCTTTTAATATCCAAGCTCGAAAATAGTACAAGTGACTGAAGTGGCAGGAACGGCAGTAAAATAAAGATGCTGAATGCAGTGCATTATAATTGACGAAATGCCTACATTTTTATTCAGAGATTTTGAGTTTATATTTGAAGCATTAAAAAAAGTAAAAACTTGAAAAAGTAAACAATTAAAAGAAGTAAAAAATTAAAAAACGAAAATAAAATAAATAAATAAATACTTAATTAAAGTAAAAACTTAAAACAAGTAAATTAAAAAAATTTAATAAAGTTAAAAATAAGAAAACAAAAATTAAATTTTTTTTTTTAAATATGTTAAATGAATTCTTTGCGGCCTACTCTGTAATACGATGCGCATAGCGGTTGCGATACAAAAACAATTTGTTGTGTGTATATTGAATTTCAAAATTAAATTTAAAAAAATTAAAAAAAAAAAATTAAATTAAAAAAAAAATAATAAAAAAGTAAAAAATTAATGAAAAAGTAAAAAATTACAAACAAAAAAATTTAGAATTAAAAAAATTAATGAAAAAAGTAAAAAAGGGCGAAAACTAAAAAAAGCAAAAAGTTAAAACAAAGTATAAAATTAAATGCTCCAAATAGGGAGCAGTGAAACAATTTGCTCAATGTTCCCATACAGGAGTAAAACGATGAAACATATTTACATTATGATATATATTATATATATTTGCATCGCTTACGGTGTAAACTCACTGAATATTTAGAATATTTTGATTTTATTTGCTTTGTGCACAAGTTTTTGCATCTAAAATAACTTCTTAGCAAATTTTCCTTTTTTTTACTGATTGAATAAAATACTAAATATATAAAATACTAAATTTCCTTTCGCATCGCATTATAGTGTAAACTACCTGAATATTTGGATTTTTTTTTGTTCTTCGTAAAAAAGTTTTTGCAAACCTCTGCGCCAGCTTCCGCTGCCTCTTTTACTGATCTCTTGGGAGCATCACCCGTTTAAGCAGCTTATAATATATAAAAATAATAATTATCGTACTTTAAACTGTTTACCACCAAAATATGACAATTTAATGCAGTTTGTTCATATTGAATTTGATGCTAATAATTTTGAAAACCTGAAACTCTCCCATGCGCGTGCACATTTTAAGGTCTTATCAGCCACACACCTACACGTTTGCTTAGCATAATTATTTTTGTTATTATTTTTTTATTGCATATCCAGTTACTTTTTCGCTTTTATAGCAGCTCGCCTTCCATCCTGCAAATTTCAAATCGCCTCCCCTCTGCACGCTCTGCAGTGCTCGCTCATCTGCTCACTTTTTTACACTTTTCATTTCTAACAACACATGTCATTCCTTCTTACTACGCGTCCAATTCAAATTCACATTAATTTTACATAAATAAGTAGAAATTTTTTAATAATAGTACATAACAAGCTTACAGTGCAGTTCAATGTATGCGGGCAGCATTTCAATTTTCAGTTTTACAAATTCGCCTTTTTCTTGCTGCTTTAGGCTCAGTGTGTGTTTGTATTCTCCTTTTTCAGTAGTTTTTACGCTTTTCACGCTTACGTGTCAGCGTGACTTACACTCGATTATTTGCGTTTGTTGTTGTTGTTGCAATATGCTGCAAACGTAGTAAATGTCTTCAAATTTTTGGGTATTCATTTTTGCTCAAGTGCTTTTATTTTTTATAATTATTTTTTCTTGCTTTTTTCCTAGTTTGTTTTTAGTTTTCATCTTTACAAAATTTTACACAAAACCTTTTGTTGTACATACATACATACGACGTTGTGATGAGTACGCGCATACAAATGGTTAAACGAATACGCAGCAGTTGCCGGCGAACGTGCACGGGAGCCAGCAAACGGCCACCAATCAATCATGCAGCGGCGGCGCATCGCTCGACTCAGCAACTGCTGCGACTGACAATTTTACATACAGTGTTTACAATAGAATACAATGTTTACAATTTTTTGTTGAATATTACATCAATGTTACATCAGTTTTGCAACTTTACATTTTACATATTTTTCACTTTTCAGTAGACTGCTTTCGCTTTTGCTTTTACATTTTCAATTCTGTTTTTTGTACAATGCAATTTTTTTGTTTTTGTTTTTTTCATATATATAAGACAAGTTTTAATACAAAGGTTGCATTAGTTTATATATTTTTTAAAATCAACACATAATCCTTACGAGTCACTTTTGGGTAGGCGTGGCGTGGTGTGTGTGCGCGCGTGTGTGTGTGTGTTCTGTAGTGTTTGCCACTCCAGCTGCTTAAAATGCGTAAAATCGCGCACGCACACCACTTTATTATTTCGTTTTTCGTTTTTTTCATTACAATACAAAATTTAATTATTAGTTATACTCGTTTGCCCGCCCTAAATATTTTGCATTTCATTTTAGCTTTAAACATAAATTTTGTTTTTAATTGGATTTAACAGCATTTGCCGCTCTCTACATATTTTTGCGCTTATAATTACTAGAAAAATGTTTACAATTGCTCTCCTCCTCATTGTGATTACCACCAACAGAAATGTATTGTTTTCTTTTACATATTCGTATTTTTGTTCTCCTTTTTGTTTTTGTATTTTTGTTTGAAAATGTTTGCTTGTTGCGGTTTCTTGCTTTAGCTAAAAAAGTTTCTGTTGCTGGTTCGTCGCTTGTTGTTAGTGGTTGCCTTCTAAAAACTAATAATCTGCTTATGCTTATTTTTAGTGTTTATATGTATTTTTATATGTATATGTGTATGTACTAACTACTATTACGAGCGTATGCAAATTACAATATTTATATTTTGAATCATTTGCTTTCATTTAGTGTCAAATGGTTAATATTTCGCGCACAAAGAGACTTTTTGTTGTTGCAGCGAGCGTCAAATTGCGAATACTACGACTGTGTGTGTGTGTGTGTGGGGTAAATTTTCCTTCGTGAGCTTTGAATGCGGCCGCTCGTAGGATTCACGAGCCAAAAATTAAAATATAGTTTGTACAAGTTGTAATTTGTGTGTGTGTGTGTGTGTGTGTGTGTGTCTATGTGGGTGTTTGTGTGCGTGTTAATACTAAAAGGCGCATTTACAAATTATTTATACTGATTTTTTACATACATATTACTAAAATTTTTTACATAATATTACATCATTTTTTTTTACAAAATATTACATTTTTTTTACAAATAATTTCAATTCAAATTTCTATATGGAAACGAGTTGTTTTTGATGTATAATTTAGAGTGCTGAATCGTTTCTAGATCAGTGTAAAAGTGCGACAAGTTTTTTTAGCGAAAATTTTCTATAATCAGAGTTTTACAATAAATACTGGAAGAATTTATTTAAATTCATAAAAAATTCTGTTACTTTACTTTTTTTACTTTACTGCTTAGGACAAGCATATAAGAAAGAGTGTTTTTTTTTATTTTCATCAAAGTTAATTTTCAGTTACGCAGTAGAAAAATTGATTTAAATTCAAAAAACAAAAAAAAACAAAAAGAAGTTGAATTCTCTTACTTCACTTTTTTTAGTTCATTGCTTAGAAATTTTGAGGACAAGCGTATAGAGAGTTATTTTCCTTTTCACAAAAAATAATTTTCGGTTGCACAGTGATACATTTCGCTAAAAAATTTTTACTTGTTAAAAAAAAAAATTATTATTTAAAAAATGCTATTTCTTTTACTAGTAGCAAAAATTGACTACCAGCAATTTTTGCGTTATATAAGAGAACATTTTTTATGTACATGCAAGCAGAAAGCGGTCAACTCACATTTTTATGGCTTTGAAAAAAATTTAATTTTTTTTTCTAATAACTCATCATTTCGGGCCTGCAATTTGGAGCAAAGAGAGCAAGAAATTAGGAATGCATAAAAAAATGTTTACCACACCAACTGTGGTCCCAATTTGTATCAAGAGCAAAAAATTAAAAGACATGCTTAACATTTTTTCTGTCCCCCCAACTCTGGTGCCGATTGGGATCAAAAATAGCAAGAAATTAAGAATTCATAAAAAAAAATGTTCACCACCAACTGTGGTTCCAATTTGCATAAAAAAAAATGTTTACCCCAAGTCTGGTCTTACCTAATTTGGGTCAAAAAGAGCAAGAAATTAAGAATATATTAAAATTTTTATATCCCCCCACAGCTCGTAAAAGTTCAAGAAATTATGAACACATAAGTATTTAAAAAAAAGAATTGTTTTTTCTCCCAATTTGATTCAAAAAGAGTAAAACATTAGGATAACTAAAAAAAAAATACCCCCCAATTCGCATCAAAGAGAGTCAAGAATACATACAATTATTTTTTTTTCTATACTCTGGTCCCACTTTTTGAAGACAACAAAAACCCTTATTAAGTACGCAGCAGATGTTCAAAAACATTTAAAAATAACGAGCGTACGTTATTTGACTACATAACTGAATAAATTGGTACGAAAACATGGCATAAAAAAAAACAAAAAAAATAATAAATATGTTTATAAATGCTTTGCTGCAGCTGCAAAAATCAATGAGTGACGAATGCACGTCGTTTTTTGCTTTGCGAACTCTTGTGGCCAAAATATGACAATCGAATGCACTAAGAATGCGCTAAAATAACCTAATTTTTTCTTTAGCATCCTTTTCACTCTCTGAACGTGGAATTATGTGAAATTTCGAATCAAATCTGCATCGATGCCAGCCACAGACTGCATTTTGCAGTATTTGTGATATAGTTTTTATAATGCGTTAACTTCTTGCTGCATTGAAGGAAGTGCTTTAACTATTCTTCTTTTCAACATAGATTAATTTTTGTGCGAAACAACTGCAACGTTGCTTAGTGAACGAACAGCCGTTATATATTTGTAGCTATAAAATTTTCGCTACCACAACAAGCAGCTGTACGAAATCCAAACAAGAATACCTATAAACAGCTTTTAGGAATTGTGAAAAAATGTTTTTTCTACAGCGCATAAGCAACGAAATTTTTTTATTACACACATTTGCGCCTAAATACCTGCAACAGCATTTTCTGCAGCTTACAGTTGCGCTTACATTTGCAGCTTCATGCATAATGCCGTGTGCGTGCATGGAGTTACGCTTTTCCTACATGAAAACTGCTTTTAATTTCAAATTTGCCATTGTGGGTGAGTAATTTAAGCCGAAAAAGCATTTAATAAAACGTACAACATTTTTTTATAATTTTCTAACATAGTTTGATTCTATTTGTGAAACTGCCAAAGTATTAAATCTGGCAAACTCTCCCGCTTGTCCAACGATTTTTAATAAAATATTACACCATTTACTGCAAATTACATCAATAATATTGACGTTTTTTGGCAATTTCTTCCATTCGAATTTCGAGTTTCCATTAGTCTCCATTTTTCATATGAATTTTTATAATTGATTTTGTTTTTGGAGTTATGAAATTTTTACATGAATTTTTATGAACATTTTTACATGCACTTTTATACATCATTCTAAATACTCACGAAAACACCCATCTGACACATCTTTCGCACCGCCAACTCCTCCCCGCCAACAAAAAATCTCATTTGTGCGCAACAAGTCCTTAGTTGTGAGTTTGGTTTGTCTCTTTTTAAATATAATATACAAAAGTCCTTTGTTTTTTTTTGTTTTTTTTCTTGGTTTTTCGCATTTTTGCGCCAATCAAACTGCGCTCTAAAAAATGCAAAAAAATATATATAACTGTATACAAGTGTTTGTGTGCTAACGCTGCGTGTGTGAGTGTGTGTGTGTGTGTTTTGCTTGTGTTTCATATATATATGTATAAGCATGTGTGTTTGTGTGTGTTCAAATGTTGTTTGCATTGTTAAATAAACTGCATGCCAAAGTCTTCTAAAATAACTACACTTAAAACAGCAGCAAAAGCACTAACAGTAAATTATAATTATAAGGCGTTCGTGCCCACGAAGTTCAAGTGCACAGCACAGCTTTTCCACCATCACCACACCACCACTCCGCGACTCACCTCGTGCCATCACAAACGCCACTACGTTGACTCTTTTGTGCCAATGAGCAGCGTGTGGAAAAGCGTATGAGCGGTGTTCGCGTGCGTGTGTGCGTGTGGGTGCAAGCGTGCGGTGTGAACGCTACTGAGAAATTACTTTTACAAATACATAGATACATTTCTTAAAACTAAACTTATTTTCTTGTTGCTGTTTGTTTTTGCTTTTGTTTTTTACAAATTATTCTTTTATATGATGAATGAGTGCGCTTGTGTGTGTTCTTGACGCTGCTTCTTTCTTATTATGCTTCATTTGTGTGTGCTCTCTTCTTTTTTCTTTTTTCTTCTCTCTTTTCATGTTTTTTACATATTTTTTTATTTCTTTTTACGAAATTTTTCTCTGTTTTGCTGACTTTTGTTTATTAGAAAATTGGTGCGCGCTTGCGCTACAAAAGCCTTAAACGAATGCTCTCAATTCAAGCGTAGTTTTCCTTTCTAGTTCACCTTTTTTTAACAAACTTTTTCTTTTGCTGATTTTCTTTGTTTTGTAAGCAGCTTCGAATGCGTGTTTCGTGTTTTTTGAAACGTATGCAATCTTTGCTTTCTTCTCTTTTGCTAACTTCTAGAAAACTTGAAATCGAGTTGTATTTTTTTACAATTTTTGTTAACGATTTTGATGTCTTTGGTTGACGTTTATCTTAAAATCGAGTGCCACCCAAATCGAACGCGCAAATGAAGCTTAGTGCCGTTTGACATCAATTTTTTTTTGTTCTCTCATTTTCCCATTAATTCTCATTAATTTTTCATTAGTTTACAAAGCATAAAATGTGTGTGAACCAGCGTTGCCTGTCAACATTTGTTTTCAGTTTCCGAGATTCTTGTAGTAAATTAGATTTTCTTGCTCATTACGAATAACGCGCAAGAATTCTTTTCCCCCCATGAATTTGTTTAGAAAATGTCTAGAAACCTAAATAGAATCCGCAAAAATACAGCATCTTAAAACTAAGTTACACATTTAAATTATAGTAAAGTCCGTCCTGGCGCTCGCATTCTCTTCATACATGTAAATACTTGCTACTTATTGAATATAAACTAATAAAACTGTGTCCATTCCATTTTTATTCTATCTGTGTGTGTGTGATTTTTTTTCCTCTCTTCTTTTTCTTCAGCTCCTCACTTGTACTGCATGCATTTTGTATGCTTTTATTTTGGCTTAGCTCTGTTAGTGCCTCCTTACAACACCACACCGTTGGCGGTAGGTGGTCCAATGGGTCCTAGGCCGCTATTGACAGCTGTTACCACTGAGGTGGCGCTGCTGCTGTTTGTCGATACGGTGCAGGATGACACTGCTGGCGATGTTTGACCTACTGCTGTGACACTAATGCCATTCTCTTGGATCATTATAGGTGTGCCAACCGTTAGGCCAGCAGCCACGCTATTGGTGGGCGTGGTCATGGTCAGTCCAGTCGCTGTGCTGCAAGCCGCTGTTGTTATGGTTGAGATGCTGGTGTTGCCCGCAATCGACGATTGTGACGGTGAGGCGAGTGTGGTGCATGCTGTTGTTGTAATTGGATTTGCCGTCTTCATGAAATATTTCTCCAGTTTGGCATTGATGTGCTTGCCGTAGGTGTATTTGCGTAATGCCACCATATGTGGGCGTATCTTGTTCATTAGCTTTTTCAATTGTGTCGGCTCGGAGACGTCAATCATTTTCTGCACCACATAGTTGGCATACTGATCCTTCATCATGACGTGCAAGGCGCTAAAAAAATCGGGGCAATATGAAATATGTTAGTGATGTATATCGTTAAAAGAAATTTAATTAATTTAAATCAATTTTGTTATAAAAAATAAGTTAAAAAATAAATAATTGGCGCATACACTTCTGCTAGGACTTTGGCCGAAGTCTTACTTGACCTACAGACCTACAGTTTTAAGCCGACTCCGAACGGCAAATGGTTTTTATGAGGAGCTTTTTCATGGCGGAAATACACTCGAAGGTTTGCCTTAAAAACAAGAATAACGAAACTAAGAATACAGACAGACTGAACTTTATGCAGACTCAACTTTATATAGGTGAAATGGTTGAAGTGCCAGTCTGGCACTACTCAAATAGCACTAAAGCTCCGTTTTTATACCTCCAACAGGCAGATATCTACAGCCAAACATTTTAGTAAAACTTTATTTGGGCTGGTTATTTGCATGAAATGAAAGCACAGAATTATAGCTTGTAACATCAGACGGACAGATGGAAATTTAGTTTTAAAACATGAAAAGTGCGTGTGGTTGATATCCTATTTTATATTACAAAAATTATCGTAAATAATATCTAAGTCGAATATATGTATACCAACAGTTTTATGCCGCCTCTGAACGGTAGTTTTTTGTTTTTTTTTGGAAAACTTGTTTCATCGCAGAAATGCAGTCGGAGGTTTGCATTGCCTGTCCAGAGACGTACTATATAAGAAAAAACTTGTTCTATCATTTGGTGTTTAATGCATGGACTTTCGTATCCAGCAACCGCTGAATGGTAGTCACGCTTCTACCAATTCGGCTACGGCGGCCGTGTGTACCAAGCTTTATCAATTCGTTTTCGAAGTATACCAATTTATCCAATTTTGTATAATTTTTTCGAGCTCACCATTTGTACGAAAGCTAAGTAATTTTGCTTCATTTATAACAGAGATTTCACATTTTTTTACTTTTTTGGAAACAGCCGTTATATGGGAGATGGGCGCGATTCTTGACCGATTTCGCCCATTTTCAATACCAAACTAGTTTGGACAAAGAGTTATGTGAGCCCAAGTTTCATTGAAATATATCAATTTTTGCTCGAGTTAGCGTGCGCACGGACAGACGGCCGGGCAGTCATACCTAAATCGAATTATTCCATCATTCTGAGAATTCTGGCATAAATATAATATATATATAGGTCCATATATGTATAAGTATATCTAAATTCCTTTATGCTGTTACATACAACCCTTATGTGAATAAAATTATAACACTCTTGGGCACGGGTACAAAAAACAAATTATCGAGAAAATGTCCGTTCTAATGTTTAACCTCTTGGCTTATGAATCGAGCGACGATTGTATGTGTCACTTTCGATCAAAGCTTTTCTCGTGCGTAAAAACAGTATCGTTTTTGAAACCATTTCCTCACTTTTGTCCGGAACAAAACATCACGTGGCTGATCCGATTTTCTAATTTTAGGTACGGAAGTAGCATCACGGGCGGCCGCCGTAGCCGAATGGGTAGGTGCGTGATTACCATTCGGAATTCACAGAGAGGTCGTTGGTTCGAATCTCGGTGAAAGCAAAATTAATAAAAAACATTTTTCTAATAGCGGTCGCCCCTCGGCAGGCAATGGCAAACCTCCGAGTGTATTTCTGCCATGGAAAAGCTCCTCATAAAAACTATCTGCCGTTGAGAGTCGGCATAAAACTGTAGGTCCCTCCATTTGTGGAACAACATCAACACGCACACCACAAATAGGAGGAGGAGCTCGGCCAAACACCTAACAGAAGTGTACGCGCCAATTATTTATTTATTTTATTTTTTAAGTAGCATCACGTCTTTCAGACGTTATTTAAGGCAAAGGGTTAAAGAAAGTTTTTTTCTAATGGGGCACAGTTAATGTGCTCCTCTGCTAAGAATTCTTCGCATTGCATAAATGTAAGGTTAAGAAATTTTTTAGATTGACAATCTTCCAGCAAACGAGCGACACATTAAAAAAATTTTATTTATGACGATTTAATAAAATATCCCTTAATACAACTTGTAAGTGGGTTTATGTAAGACATTAATTTAAATTAAAAATTGTTATAATTACTGTAAGCGGCCATATAATTTTGTGAGCCACTATGGATATATGAAGGTGAAGTTCCAGAGCTTCAGATAAGCCGAGTGCTTACAAAATTTTTAAGCATTTGATGTATCTCGGCGATTATGTTTTAAAATTGATCAATAAAATGCAAAAGGCGGATTTTAGCTATATTGCTTAAATAGTCTAGTTAAATTTAGTAAATACGAAGAAAAAATTTACTATAATTAAAAATTTCAAGAGGCTCTTAAATAACTTTAACTTTATAAGCTTCTCTAAAAACGGAATAAAATACAGTATACAGTGAAAGTTCTAATTATCACGACTTTCAAATCCCAAACATCCGCGTAAAAATTTTGTGAGGGTATATTTTTTAAATAATTAAATAATTAAAAAAAAAAATTGTTTTCTACAAATTAAAAAGCTTTCAAATTATTCACAAATATTCACGTAAAATTTTCTTAGGTTAATTTTTTAAATTAAGAAAATTTTACTAAGAAGTAAAAAAATTTAACTTTATAAACTCTTCTAAAAAACCAAACAGAAATAAAGTAGAGTATATTAGTGAAAATTCTAATTAAAAAATCTTTTGGTGTAAATTTTTTAAATAATTAAAAAAAAAATTTAACAAAAAAAATTACTTATTTTTTTAAATCACCCTTTAAAAAAAAATAAAATAAGCAAAAATTAATTACTTGTCATTGAAGGTGCACACTTCATCGATAAGTGCTGTGCGTTCGCCGCGTGTGGCATGTGTGACGCATTTCTCCACGACATTCGAAGCGAATTTATGCTGCGACAATACCAGAACCTTGCCACGCACGCTGGCGATGAGTATCGATTTGTCTTCGGGCTTGCCATGCTCTGCGCGAGAAAATAATTTCATAATTAATACATATTTTTTATAATTTTCAGTCAATTGCCATTTTTGCGCCACACTCACCCAACACATGTTGTATGACGTAGTTACCGTACTGATCCTGTATCAGCTGCTCGGTATGTTCATGCAATTCATCCAGTATTGGCTGTGTTTGCTCAGCGGTGCAGTGCTCCAATATGCGTTGTATGACCCGGCAGCCATATGGGTGTGTGCTTAGCGTATATACTTGACCCTTGAAGGCATTGATCACGAACTGCAGCGCCGATGGATCCACGCGTTCGATGCACTTTTGCACCACATGATTGCCATTCTGGTCCTTTACACATTTCAATATATTACCATCCAATTCACGCACGATCTCCTGTTGCTGCTCTGATGAAATACTCTCCAACGCCTTCTGTATGACACGACAACCGTACATTTGCAATGCCAATTGCAGCACATGACCCTTCACCTGCATGCCCAGTGTGTTCTTCTGCTCGGGTGTGCCGAACTCAAAGAATTTCTGTATGACGTAGTTGCCAAACACGTCGGTCATCAAGCTAAAGGCTGAACCCAAAATCTCGTTAAAAACCATTTGCTTTTCGGCAGCAGTGGCGCGTTCCAATTTCTGCTGAATGAAGCGTGAGCCGTGCTGATCCTGCGAAAATTCCACAATATGATTGGCCAAATCGCGTAACTGTAAATTGGGGTAGCGCTGATTGCGGAAGTCCTCTAGAAGGCGTGAACGTCCCGGTTGTGTTGCGCCAGCCGCGGCCGCGGCAGCAGCAGCAGCAGCTGCGGATGCATTCAATCCAGCGGCAGTGGCTGCGGCATGACGTGTTGAGGCAGCGGCGGCAGCAGCAGCTGCAGCAGCGGCTGCATTGCCCGGAATAGCCAGTTTCGAGAACAGCGAACTACTTGAACCGAACATGTTGTTAGCAGCGGCAGCAGCAGCAGCTGCCTGTGCCGCTTGTGCGGCAGCCGCAGCGGGCGGTAGACCAACAGCGCCGACAGCCATTTGTTGACGATATTTGGTTTCAGCGCCTGGTGCACGATTAGACACGAGACACGATTGTGGCGGCGGGGTGATGGCTGTGCCAATCGGGCTAGCCGAGGCAGTGGCGCCTAGTGCACCATAGCTGCTAGTCACAGCACCGGGCCATTTGCCGCGCGCGGCAGCAGCAGCAGCGGCTGCGGCAGCTGCAGCAGCTTGCAGTGTAGAAGTGCTGCTATTATTGTAATCCACGGCCGAGGGGCTAAAGGCGGATGTGTTCCGATCGAACGAGTCGCGACGACCGGTTAGCGAATTGGTGTTCAAGGCGAGTCCTGCACGCGAGAGAGGGAGAGAAAGGAGAAAGAAAAGAAATGTTGAAATGTTATTCAAAATAAATGTAAAATTATAAAAGCGATTTCTATATTAGATTCTAAATTTGAAAAGTGGAGCTATTTAGGGGGATTTATTAAATTTGACAGTTATAAAAAGTAGTTAATTGCCATCCACTACCTGCTTTATTTACAGTCGTACTATAAAAGATATATTTACAATAGTACAGCACCATCAGTTCACAATCATCCACGAATTTACTTATTTTACTTAATTTTATTATCCAGTTTATGCCGTGCATTTAAGCACTTTGCCAGACACTTCACTTTGACGTCAATTATTTTGCTGCTTGCAGCTAAAACTTTGTAAGCATGCGAAATAAAATCACTTAATAGGCAATAAGAATACGTGCAGCTATGCGCTCACAAATTCAGCACACTTTAAATTATGTAAGCACTAAAGATTTTGTAAGCACCCATTAAAATGGTAAGTACATTTGATTGTGCTTTTAGTAGGCGAATTGCTTACAAATGTTTAAAGAAGGCACAAATGGAAAACGATTTAATAAAATTTTCTTAAATATATGTGAATATATATTTAATTACACACACACACACATGTACACATACATATATTTGTGAAACCGACGTTTCCTACTACAAATTCGGAACAAACTATATAATTGTCAATATCCTTATATACATATTTTACAGCAACTACAACTACAAAACAATTTGCTTATATACTGTAAGTGCCCGCAGAGAACCAATGGGCCGGAAAACCGGTAACAAATAATTTATTTATTTGCATGAATTTATTGTGAAATTCAGAGCGGATATTAAGAGCCGTAACGGATTTCTGAATTAATAAATAAATGCATTTATAGTACTTGGAGATTGTGAGACCATTCATGCACACACACACATGCAAATGTAAGCGCTTACGCATAAGTAGGTATTTATTTGCGATGGATTGTCATAGATGTATGCATGTATGTATGTATGAATGTATGCATGTATGTATGTATGTATGCATGTATATATGTATGCATGTATGTATGTATGCATGTATGTATGTATGCATGTATGTATGTATGCATGTATGTTTGTATGCATGTATGTACATATGTATGCATGGATGTATGTAGTATGTGAATGTCATAACGAGTGAAGTAGTTCATATAAAACATTATATACACACATATACAAACATACATATATACACAACTATGGCATTTTGATAAAACAACGTAAGTCAATTTAACGATTGGCATCTAATAGCGCTAAATATCTGAAATCTTGTCCAATATTTCAACTATTCAACTGTTCACGTCGAAAATGGTACATGACTTCCTGAACCGTCTCACAATGTTAGGGAACTTCAACACATTATTATTAAGTTGGGTTCCTGGTCACAAAGGATATGAGCCATCTAACTAGAAACGGGGTAAACATGTTCCTTCTTAGTCCTGAGCCTTTATGTGGACTTAGATTGGGCCACATCAATGAATTTCTCAGGTGGTGCGAAGAGAAGAAATTTGTTGAATACTGGCGAAATTCTAATGGTCAGCGGCAAGCGAAACAATGCCTAACGCCGCATAAAGGAATTTCTAATAAGCTACTTTTGCTCAGCAGAGCAGACTTAAGACTTCTAACTGGTTGCTTTACAGGCCACTGTAGCCTGAGATACCACTTAAACCAAATTGAGACCATCTCTGAGACCATCACCTGCCGATTCTGTGACAAGAACACTGACAATTCAGAACACACATCCTTTGTAAATTTTCTGCCCTAGGCGGAAAGAGAAAAGATGCACCAGAAAAAGGATACTCCACGGTGTTGGTATTGCCGTGCCTCCATATAAATTATGGTGCACTAAGCCCCAGAATGTTCTAAAATTTTTAAAAAGCCTTAAAATATAGGGTACCACAGCAGGCTTTGCACAGTAGATCTCTTTTGGAAGGCAGTGCGCAGTAATCTAATCATAATAATAATTTCACCTACTAAACTCATAGCCTGAATTTATTTGTTAGGAATTTATTGAGAAAAATTCTTTTTTATTTAATTTTGTTTTGTTTTTATTTTTTAAATTTTTTTAATTCAGCATTTTTTTTTTTTTTTTTATTTAATTTTTGATTTTATTAAAATTTTTTTTATTAAATTTTATTTTTATTAACATTTTTTTTAATTCAATTTTTGTTTTTAATTTTTTTTATTTTTTTTTTTTTAATTTTTTGTGTTATTTAATTTTTTAGTTTTTTATTTATTATTTTTCTAATTTTTTTAGTTTTTTTAATTTTTTATTATTTTTTTATTTTCTTAATGCTTTAATTTTTTATTTTATTTAATTTTTTAATGTTTTTTATAAAAAGTTAGTTCATACTAAAATAAAAACCATATTTCAATCTTTACACAAAATTTAATTAAACTCAAAAATCAGAATTTCGAATTTTCCCAAAAAATTCTGGGAATGCAGTTTTGTAGCCATTTCAATTTTGGCGTAATAAAGCGCAAGTTTAAAGAACCTCGAAAGTCGGGTTGGTTTCTGACAATTTTTTTTGTTTACCATGTTTTGTATTTTTTTCCATGTAACGAATTATCGAGATTTCTTTTATATGGTGCAAAATAAATCTGCCTATAAAAAATTTATAATGTTTGCTAATGGCGTCGTATGTCATTCATATTTGCGACTTGTGAAGTCGACAGTTGACAAAGAATGAAGCGCGTAAGGGTTAAAATAAAGATTGCCATCACTCAAAATCATTTTTGTTTTTATTAAAAAAAAAAACACTATTTCTACCAAAGGTGTCAAAAAAGGCACCTTTCACATTTTATTTTAATGTTATTCCCTGACTGTAATTACATTCCCTCAATTCATGTTTTGACTTTTTATATAAAGACTTTTCAATTTATTTGGCAGTATAATTTTCATTCAGCTGATGCTAGATTTGAATATACATACCGGGTATACCTATTTCTACCATGAAGTGTCTTTTTGACACCTTAACGATTTTATATTTTTAAATCACCATTACAATTCTAATTTATAGAAAAATTTTCGTTATACCTAATTCTAGGAAATCATGGCAATTTTCGTAATAACTATAGAAAATCAAGAAATTTTCGTTATAATTTTTATAGATTTTTTGCAAAGTTTAAACTTTGCGTTAATTAGTTCTTGTAGTAGTAAGAGTTATATTTTTCTAAAACAATAACTGAAATAAAAAAATAAATAACTACAATAAATAGTCAATATGTAATGTACATTTTATTTTGACCCTCACTGTAAATATACTATAAAGAGCGAAATAAAATAAGGAAACCAAAATAACGTTAACTCATATGCTGGCGTCACTTCATATAATATAAGCCAGGACATGAATCGATATGTATAAGTAAATAAATTGATATGAATGTTTTTACAAAGAAATGTTGGTGGGTGTATGTGTGTGTGTATGACAGATGCCGGCATACAAAAACCACTTGTGTCAAAAACATATGTAAGCACTTATATATTAACTTATTGTACGAGTATTGTATGCCATTGTATTGTACTTAATAAAGACACATGGCCATGATCATTTGATGAAAGCGCTTGAATGCAGAAAGAGTTAGCAGAGAAAGAATTGCTGAGGAGTTGTGTACAAGGGCATGTTTAACAAGGACGTATTTAACAGATACAAAAAACAAAAACAAAAAAGACACTGATTGAGAATTATTGTAAGCATGCAATTTGCTGATGCTGCTCAAGTTTTCTAAACATTAAAGGTGTTTTATAAAAAAATCTTGTAAGCAACTTGAGAATATCTAAAACCGATCTAGTGTGCCGAAAGGATGAGCGCTTACAAAATTTGAATATTTATAACAACTTAAAATGTCAAAAATTTTGTAAGCTTATTTGTTGTTTAACGTAAATATGTTAGTGAAATTTAAACGGGCTTACAAAATCAAATGCATATTTCAGCATTAACGGCATTATTTAAGAAACCACCAGAAGATATAAGAGTAGATTCGATTTATAGGAGGTTTGCTCTTCGAGGTCATGCTCTTTTGAGCCCATATATATGAGTAACACTTTTTATTTGATTACTACTACTACTACTATTTTATACCAATATTGCGTGCAGAAATGACCGTCAGCGGTATCTATTCTGGTATTTCATTAGAAGAAAATAGTTCTCATTATATTATATGATGCAACAGCAATACTTTGTGTTAGTAACACAGAATCCGGGGCCAATGTACAACTTCAACGCGCTCTAAATGATATTTCTCAGTGGACAAAAACATGGCGAATCGAAATCAGTCCATATCAATCTCGCTTATAACAAAATAAGATATCTTCCCTTGTATCCAAATGGCGTACAAATACCGTACTATAAACGGCGGAATACTTAGGTGTGACTCTAGATGCTAAGCTTAAGTGAAACCGACGCATTAAGAAAAAAAGGAACAACTTGAAATCAAATATAAAAATCTCTATTGGCTCATGGGGAAAAGGTCCCAGTTCTCAATATTCAAGTCCTGCTGTACAAGCAACTTCTGGCACCTATTTGGCACATATGGAATACAACTTTGGGATTGCTTAAGTTCCGGCAATGTAATGCAGATACAAAGATTTCAGAATAAAGTATTAAGGTGTAACATAAATGTTCCTTTATATATTCGCTATAATGACCTTGAACGCGATCTTGGTATCGACTTAGTCGTCGCCACAATACAAAAGTGTGCTAAGTCACACATGGATAGGCTTCAATAGCATATCAACAGCGAAGCTTCGGTGTTGTCTGACCTAAGTAATTGGAAGACGAGGCTTAAACGAAAGAAGCCCCATAATTCCCTGAAGTAAACAACATCTTTGCAATGTTGCAGGACATCCAAAACAAAACTCAAAGCTCGTTAATCATAATAAAACACATAAAACAATCAGGTCACTTAAATTTATATGAGCTTACAAATTGAATGCACATACATAAATGTAAGCTTTACCGAGAGCATTTGAAACTATTTTCAAAATACTGAAGGCAATTAAATGCATAATTCGGCGCTTTTTGAATCTGATGGCGCTACTAAAACTTTGTTAGCCCACCAAGCGATTACAAGTAGAACGCAAGTGGGCCATAAAAATTGCCTAAACTCACTAACTGTAATACAATTTTTGAGAGATTTGCCTAGTCCTCTTTTATGATTTTAAGAAACTGCATTCCACTTGCCTTGCAGACGAGTCCAGACTTTTAATACAATGTACTTAAAAAACCCTAAAAAGGAGTGAAAAAGCAACTTAATTGAGAGCTTCTATTTGCGTGAATACTCGCAATTCATTTTTTGCATTAAGTAGTAAGAAAGGAAAGATGATGGCGGTAATAGAGCAGAACTATAAAGGTGTGTGTACGTACACATACATATACTCGTATACGCAGTGATGCATTTTATGGTGCCAGCTAACAAAAAGACATAAAGTATACAAAGTACTAGCAAGGAAAGGAGTGGCTGGCAAGGCAGGTAAGGATCTTCGTCGTATGTCATACACAAATGAATGCACACAATTTAAAAGAGAATTATTCATGCAATTTGCGATACGACCTGTACCCCGGCATGTATCGAACGAGCCTCGGGCTCCAACATCCACTTGAAGTGCAGTTAGACGACAAACGTGCCACTGAATGCAAAATAGCGAAAGAGCAGGGAAGGAAGCAAGGTTGGTATGCGCTCGAAAGTGTCGGCTGTGGCACAACAATTAAATCCAAGTACACAAAGATGGATATGCGTACGCATGTTTGTAGACAATTTGAGTGTGTGAGTGCAGCATGAACAACATGGGAGCAACGTAGAAGCAATCGGCAGGCAACAGGCTGCCATGAGGGAGCCAGGCATTCGGTGCGAGTAATACGCACGTTCAGGGACTTAAATAGCCCAGCCACCGGGAGAACTCAGCTGCTTGCTGCTGCTGCTGCTATGGTAATTGTCACTGTCAATGCAACTGGATTTTGTTGTTGTTATTGCTGCAGATGTTGTGTGACCTGTATTGTGTATGGCACGTGTTGGTTGCAGGCTGATAGCAATTGCAGTTGCAAAACAAAAAGAAAAAACTAAAAAAAAATTGAAAGGAAAATTGCAAATGTGAAATAACCGAGCAGGCTGGGCATGGGGAAAGTGTAGATTTGCATACTAGAAAGCGAGTAAGGCAGGACTAAGGGATTTAAGCGTAACACACAAAACAGCACGCAGCTGCCATGCAACGCATTAACCACCAAATCCCACCCAGCCAAAGGTTGTGCGATAGTGCCGCAGCAAAGAGTGTTGCATACATATATTTATGGAGAAGAAATGGCAGATGTGGCAGTGAAAGTGGAAACACGCAACAACCAAAACAGGAGCAGCACCACCGCAACAGTAGTGCCATCTGCGGCAATTGCACTACAATGGCAGTCGTATCAAATGTAGACAACCACAAATAACTTGCATGCGCACACATAAATGTGGCAAAGAATGACAGACGATGACAACGACAACGAAGGTGACTCAGGTAAATACTACGCATACGTAGAGTAGTCGAATACGTCTCTGTGCTGCCAACAAACCCTCCTGCATATTGTGAGCATCAGGAAAATTGTTGTAGTGAAAGTAGTGTGTGTGTGCTGCACTTGTCCTCAAAATGAATAAATAGCAAATGGTAGGTCCGCACTCGGTAACGAATGTGGTAGGGTAATCTTCGCCAATTCACATGTATTCCATACAATTGATGCGGCACACATGGAGGCATCTATTCTGTGTTCTATTCGACATGGATAAGAATATGAATACAACCTAAAGAATACAAGCCAGTTTAAATTGCAGACAGCATGCAAGCGTCACAAGAGTTGTGCAATGTAAATAGAGTGTTGCGCTCGGCAGGAGAGGATTGGAGAGTACATGGGAGAGCATGTTAAATGTAATGATTGCATGAATTATGCAATATACCCGCAATATATGGCATATAATAATATTGAAAAAATAAGAAAGAACAGCATACATCTTTAAGCAGACGGAGATTTTTGTAAGCCGTAAGATTTCTAAGCATTTCATGTGAAGCATTTTATAAATCAGCTTGAAATAATCAATTTTAAATAGTGCTTACAAGTTTTCGGGTAGTTTCAGTATGGTAATTGTCGTTAAATTTTGTAAGCGCTATGTGTGAGTGTGACTGCCTACAATAGAGATGCTGACCAAATGTGTGCTGACAAAATATATAAAGCGCTTACAAGTATTGAAAGACATACCAAATACACCAATATTTTTCCTACTATTGATATATTTTAATAATTATTTATGCTTAAGAAGTGAGTGAAGAAATTGAAAAAGTTGAGTGTGCAGCTAAAAATCTTAAAAATTCATAGTTAATTTGTAAGCACAAGTTTACGAAAGCAAATGTTCTGTTATCACAGAATATCGGTTAAAGAGAAATATGGAATTATTGTTTACAACTTTAAATGCTTAGTTTATGGAATAAACATTTATAAGAAGTGTAGTTTGTTTTTTTTTTTGCTCAATCAGTTAGTGGAATTTTTACTAAATATTTAATAAATAATCAAATTAAAAAGTAGATCGTTGAACTTAAAGCAAATAGTAACAAATAATAAAAATTATACAAAAAAAAATAACTAAATAAACAAAAAAAAAATAAAAAATTAAATTGAAAAATAAACAAAAAATTAAAAAACACTTTTTTTAATGTTTTAAAAAGTACATCTCCTTAACACATTGAGTGCCACGTCACACATTTTTTACGACACCTAATGCTTCCTGAGGTGCAATGTCTCACGAAAGTCTACGTCATTGCTTGTTTCCCAACGCTACTGTCGTGCGATACTAATTTGAAAAAAAAAAAATTGGTCTAATTCTCAGAGTGCTATGAAAATTTTTAAGTTTGCCTTTTCATCATAAAGAGTCACATCGAACAAAAAGCGCCATTTTGATACCATTATGAGACCTCCAACAGGAAGACATCTACAACCAGCCAGAGCTGTTGATCTAATGGAGAAGATTGATACGATTTAGATTGGCGCACTGTCCCAGGCTGTTGCAGAAAGGAGTACCTAGTGACCTTAATCGTATAGTTGTCAAACTCGGACATTTTCAGAGAAAGTGCTCAACAGTTTCTTTCTGTGAAAGGTCCCCACAGAGTCTGCAATAGGAGTTAAAAGGTGCGATCGTCCAGTGACCGGTAAACACAGCTACAAGTTTGGAAATTGAATGTCGTGGAGTCCTCAAGACTTTCTAAGCCCTCCGTATATTGTACTGGCGACAAATGGTTTTCGAAATGGCACATGAAGAAATAGAGCTCTATCTTTTCTGCGCTTTCCCGAGAAATAATTTGTGCAATTCCCTTTAACAACGGTTAGAGAAATGAGGGTGACTAGGTAGGAGGTCTCTGAGACCAATTCATTCCCTTTCCTGGCAAGTTTATCAGTAATTCCATTTCCATCTATGTTCCTATGCCCTAGAACCCAGATCAGAGAAATGTTAACTGCACACCCAAGAGATTTGATTCTGTACCATGGCGTTGTCAGAGCCTTAATCGCGGCTTGACTATCGGAGAAAATGTTAAGATCTCCCTCGCTCCCGCGTTTCCGAAGCATTTTACATGCCTGCATGACCACAAAGACTTCTGCCTGAAAAACAATAGTAGTATTTGGCAGTTTAAAGGAGATAGATAAATTGGCAGATTTAGAGAAAACCCCTGCTCCGACTCTCGATTCCATCTGGAAGCTGTCAGTGAAGACAGAGGTGCAAGCTTGCAGATTTTTCCCTCGATCCAATTCTGCCTATTTGGCAAGATTGCTCTAGCACGACCCTCAAACTTCACTTTGCGGATGGCGAGATATGTCCGAAGTTCGGAGAAATACGGTGTTAACTGCCCAAAAATGCTACCATGTCCCTGGAGAGATTGCCTCCAGAGACCAACCTCCTTTAACCTGATTGCACTTTGAGCTGCGATGGGCAGAAGGGCAGAACTGGGACAAGTTTTAAATGCTCCGGTGATGCCAATACAAGCAGTAAGTAGTTTGCTTTGGCGCTGATGCCGACATTTGTAAAACCAGCTTGGCACTCAATGTGTTAATGGTACGAAATAAATTTGCTAAATTTTTTATTTACCCCTTCGTATTTCTGCTAGTAAAAGTAACTTACCCAACTTAAACAATTTACATTCCACATACTATGAAACACAAATTCTCAACACTCTCTTCGCCACAAACTCTGAAGTGTCCATACCCACGACTAAAGCCAACTCACAAAAGCCAACTAACTGATAATGTTGTTGCCAAAGTTTAAAAGTGTCATTAGCTTTATGGCACCTACTAGTTGTAATGACATGTGAAATTCCCGTTTAATGTGCAATAGCAACAATAAACTGCACAAATCGAGGTATAACAACTGAGCTTCAACGAAAACGTGCTTAGCCCCAGCAAAATTAAGGCACTTAAATCGAAAGATATTTCTGCAATGGGAGGCAAGCAAACAGAGTGATTTTGAAATATTCAAACACTAACACACATACACACACACATAGCCACACACAGAATCAAAGTGTTTGCATTGAATGTCTGCGTGTATGAGATAATGATAAAAATGCTGCTGCAATGACAGTCACTTCAAGGTTATGCTGTTCACTGCTGTTAGGCAGTGCAGGCTTCAGAATGTCGGCTCTGCTTTTATACGTTCATTTGTACTGTATGCCTACCATAGCGAAGCTACAAAACCAACTCAAAATGATTGTGTGGGTGGTAAATACCACAGCGTGCTGCGCCAATTCAGCTATGCCACCACATTCAGCAAACTGTGTTGCGTTGTAGTCGCATAGCTAAGCAACAGAAAATGACTAGTTGCCAAAAGGAATGCAAATGTTGACATAGCAGAGATGCAGGGTAAGAGATGCAGAGCAAAAACGACATATGCACCTTTGCAAAGGTGTTGCAACAGGATGCAACCAAACACCCGCACGCACACAAGCAAAAACAAAACACTCTCCGAGACACCCAGTAATAATCCCATGTCAAAAAAGGCACTTTACACCCCAGTTCAGTTGAAAACGTGACTACACGTGTAAGTAGACGAAAACAATCGCATACTTATGTATTTGTGTGATTGCTATTGTTCTTATTAAATGTATATAGACTGATTGCGTTGTGCAACACACTCATTTGCCCAGCATTGTCGTTTGTATATGTTTGCTGCCAATACATTTTAAAATGGAATTATTTATGTACATCTAAAGGTGGTATTGTTACACTGTCATTGTTGTTGTTGCTATTTTTGTAACAAGCAGCAATTACAAACGTTAATATGCTTCGCCAGACATGGGTTTCCAACATGCATAGCTTATTGTCAACCAGGTGCAGAGAGCATAGAGCATCGGGGCAGAGGTAGATAAGTGCATACATAGAAAATCGATGCAATATTGAAATGTTACGTATACGCCGTGCATGCCCTGCCATTCACTTGTCTGGGTATACTACAGGTACATATTACATTTTATATAAGCGTATACGAATATGCAGGTGACCTCACGCACTGCAGCAACAACTCGATTTAAATAATTGCTGCATGTGGCACATAGCAGCTGGCGACACAACAAACTAGATGCAACTGCAACAGCAACAAAAATAATTGCACTACAAAAGGGCAACATTTGACACAATGGTAAATGTGCAAAAGCCCATAATTGATGGGCCTTTTGTGTTAAATGCCCTTGCACTACTGCCGTGTGCATTCTGCAGGATGTTAATTTACAGCGGCTGCTAGCTGATTGTATCTTGCGCAAATCCATTGTACATATTTTCTGTTTTCTATTCTCTATTCTCTATTATATTGATTGACTTTTTGTGTGTGTTGATTGTTCTTTCTTTTTTACTTTAATTGGTAAGAAAAGTAAGTTTATTTAAAGCAAAACTATTAACTATTGGCGTAGCTTAATTTCTATTTCATTTAACACTCAAGAAATTCAAAAAATAATGTTCATCAAATATTTACAAGAGACTGATTTAGAGAGACTGAGCTCGTGAGTTCATTAGCTACTTCGTGCTAATACTAAGAAAAATACTAATATTAGTCCTGATATTCCTAAAGGGGCATATTTTTCACACCTGTTGTTTTTTTATTGTTTTTTAATACTGCGTTAATATTCAAACTTGCTAACCAATTTGTGGTTGTGTTATAAGGCATAGACATAAGACTTTTGGATCATAAGAAGTTGTGAAGTGAGCCACTTTCATAATTCAATTATAAAGTTATTATTATTAACTCCCTTACAAAAGGTCCCATTTAAGAAGGGCGAAGAAAGTGGAAATATTAAATACCTTTTTGGTAAAAATTACTTACATAGAAGAAATGGATTTATCATAAATTTAGTTGACTAAAAACAAACTTTGAATATACTCATGTCTTATTTTACTATGCTTTGTCCACATAAGTTTGGAGTCTTGACCGCCAAGTCATGATATTCTTATATTCTAAGTACTCTTACATTCCTAATCGTACTTGTTTAAATTAATTTAAATTATTACATCGGCGGTGGCCGCCACAGCCGAATGGGTTGATGCGTGACTACCATTCGAAAGTGCACGGATTCGAAGCCCCGGGCACAAAATACCAAATGATAGAAAATATTGTTAGCGATCGCCCCTCGACAGACAATGGTAAACCTCCGAGTGTATTTCTTCCATAAAAAACCATATTTCGTTCGGAAACTGTGATTAATTACATGTTACAAAATGAACTCTTGTTAGTAAGTTATATATTTTTAAAACAATCTAGTGAGTACTTCCGCAACCTACATTTGAAAAGCATCGAGCTCAGATTATCAAAATGCTCATCTTTCACGCTCATTGCCCCATCTATGATATCCCGATTTAAGCGGGGACCATATCATGGTCTCTATTGGTTCTGAATGTACCGAGCAAGTTCTTGCTCATAAGCACATCCTTCTGAAAGCGAATTGTTTTCCCTACATATTTTACTTTTCCTCCACTTTTACTCTAAATTTCTAGAGTGCGCAACCCAGTGTCTTGCTAAGGGAGCCGGGTATCCACTCAACCGCGGAACGGCGGAATTGGTGGCCACCCAAGTACTATGTGGAGAGTACCGTACCGACAACCTGGCAGGAGGTATAAAATGCATTTTCCTACAATGTGGAGGCTCAACAAGGATCTCTCTGCACGAGGTAACCCACTTCTGGGAAATCCTCCCGTCGAGCAATCGACGGCTCGGGCATCGGATGTGCAGGCCCGAACCCCACATTCCCCTATGACCGGAACTGACACCCAGGGTTCCGGAGGAAGCGAACTACTAGTGGTGAAACATGGCACATTGGCTATGCCAATGGAGAGCCGAGTGAGTGTGAGTGATACACCGCCATCGAAACGATCTGAAGCAACTGAACAAGTTGTGGAGGATGTGGAGATGGCGGACAATCTCTCAGTAGACTCAGACGGATCTCTGGTACCGAGTAAGTCTTTGACAACGGTTAAACCTGGTGCGAATCAGGTAAGTACCGGTAAAAAGACTGAAGTTATTGGAGATTCGAACGCAGGTGTTGGTCTAACCGCAAGGCAGATCAAACGAAGGAGACAGAAGGCGAGGCAAGCCGAAGCACTAGCTAAGGCAAGGACTCAAGCTCCGTCAACTTCGACACCTGTAACGGAAACGGGAAAGCGTGGCAGAACAGAGGATTCCTCTGTAGCGCTGCGCTCTTCCGGAAACGAAACGGGGTCTGTGCCAACGACAGGGAAGAGGAGAAAGGCAAAGAAGAGGAAAGTCGAGAGACGGAATTCGGAAATGCCTGCAACCTCGACCCAATCCAAGGCAGACAAACCTTTGCCTGACAAGGCAGAGGCTAAGGGACCTCAAATGTCGAATGACACTCTTCCGTCAACGTCTGGCGAATCATTCGCGAGAATGGCAGCAAAGGCAATGACGGTGGAGATACATACCGACAAACAAGATGGTCTACTGTCCAAAGGGCAACAAGACTATCTTGACAGCTATCTTTGGAAAGCTATCGGTGAGTCGAAAGACGCGCCGACGTTCGAGGGGAAAAGCGTGGTGGACGGAATCGTAAAGGTGCACTGTTCCACTGCTTTTTCCCGAGAATGGCTAGAAAAAGCTATAGCAAAGATTCCAGCCTGCGAAAACAGCAAGTTTATTCTTGTTGAGAGTAGCAAAGAAAGGCTGGTACGAGCGAGTGTCTGGATTCCGGGTCCTTCCTGTAATTCAGCAGAACTCCTCAAACGCATCCGTGTTCAGAACAAGGATCTTGACACGACTCTCTGGAGAGTATACTCGTGCACCAGGCAGAAATCCGCTTCCACTTCGGAGACGGGTTCCCACCTGGTACTGGGTATCGATCTTGGGTCCCTCAAGGTGCTTAAGTCGAAGTACGGTTGCCGTCCTCACCTACATCTGGGGCGGATCCAGTTCCGCGTCCAGGATAAGGTGGAGGACAAAGCGTAAATATACTCAGTCTCATGACTGAAGTAATATTTACACAGATTAATCTGCAGCATAGCAAAGCGTCTACGGCTCTCTTGTGCCGTAGGCATGCGAAACTGCAAACAAACCCACACATAATACTTATACAAGAACCATGGGTATGTCACAAGCGTATCTGTGGTCTAAGTGCTATGTCGTGGGGACAAATACTTCATTGTGAAGGGAATGTGAGACCGCGAGCATGTATTTTCATGCCGAGGTTGATCGAACACACGATGTTAAAAGAGCTATGCTCTGGAGATATCGTTGCTGCAAAAATAAAGTACTGGAAAAGTGGGAACAGTGTCGAAGCTATCATAGTTTCGGCCTACCTACCCTATGACTCTGTACAGCCTCCTCCTTCGAGGGAGCTAAGAGAAGTGGTAAAGTACGCAGAATCCAATAATCTGGGGCTAATAGTGGGCTGTGACGCAAATTCACAGAACATTGTGTGGGGAAGCAGCAAATGCAACCCCAGAGGTCTCAAGTTACTGGATTTTATCCTGTCATCCGATTTGGTCATTCAAAACACTGGTAACAAACCAACTTTTGTGACCAGAAGGAGACAAGAGGTGATTGATTTAACACTTACCAATAGGTCAGTTGGAAATCAAATCAACCGATGGCGAGTTTTGGAAGAGGACTCTCTTTCTGATCATCGTCTTATCGAATTCCGACTGGGAATTGACACAATATCAATACCTTCCGGTAGGAATCCTCGAAATGTGGACTGGGACAGGTATGGTGAGCTTGTAACAGAGCGATTACCAAACCTGAAAAAACTCAAATCAGCAGAAATGATTGAAGATGCGACTAAGAAATTAGAAGGTACTTTAATCAATTGCTTTGAGGAACTGTGTCCACTCAGGCAAAGCAGACAGGGGAAAGCGGTTCCTTGGTGGAACCCTGAACTGTCGAAGCTTCGTGTACGGTCCAGGAAACTTCTTAATAAGGCCTTGAAGACCAAAACAGAAGAGGACTGGGCCAATCATCGACTTACACAGAGAGAATATAAGAAAAAGTACGGCAAGCCAAACTTGAATCCTATAGAAATTTCTGCAGTAACGTCGAAGAAATGAGGGAAACAGCGAGACTTTGTAAGGTCCTTCATTTAGACCGCTCAGTAAGGCTGGATTCCATTCGAAAACCTGATGGTTCATACACCATTTCCAAATCGGAAACGTTTAATGCTTTACTCGAAACCCACTTTCCGGGAAGTAGAACTCTCTCTGAAGGTGAGAGTGGCATGAACAACAACGGTGGCAATGGTGGAACCTCTAGGTACAGCTGGTATGTTGCTAGTCGGATAGTGACAAGGGAATCGATAAGGTTTTCCTTATCTTCCTTTGAGAACTTTAAGTCCCCTGGACCTGACGGAATATATCCAGCAATGCTTAAAAAGGAGGAGACAGGCTGATTGAGGCCCTGAAAAGGATCTTTACAGCCTGTCTTGCATTTGGTTATATACCATCCCAATGGCGACGCGTAAGAGTAGTATTTATTCCGAAACCAGGAAAAGATGACTATTCCCTAGCAAAAAGTTTTAGACCAATCAGTTTGACATCGTTCATGTTGAAAAGTCTGGAACGAGTGGTGGAGAAACATATTCGAGTGGGGGTATTGCCGAGAAGTCCACTTAGTAGAAATCAACACGCTTACCAGAGTGGAAAATCATGTGAATCAGCCTTACACGATCTTGTTAGCAAGATTGAAGCAGGGCTGGAAGCTGACGTATACACAATGGGCGTGTTCGTGGACATTGAGGGGGCTTTTGATAATGCCACTTTCGGCTCAATATGTTCTTCTGCCGAACGACACGGAGTTAATCAAGCCATTATAAAATGGATATACTCCATGCTCTCTGAGAGGCTGCTAACCGCTGGTGGGAGCGATGACGAGCAAATCACAGTCAGGGCCAAGCAAGGATGTCCCCAAGGGGGTGTTCTTTCTCCGCTGCTGTGGTGCTTCGTCGTAGACTCCCTATTAGTGGAGATGCAGGAACTCGGCTTTCACGTCCAAGCATATGCGGACGACGTCTGTGCGCTAACATCGGATAAATCCTTAAGGAGGCTTTGCACGAAAGTGCAGAGGATTCTTGACAAAATCGATGATTGGTGCATGAGACAAGGTCTTTCCGTTAATCCGAACAAAACAACTATAGTCTTGTTTACGAGAAAACGGAAATTGGATGGACTCAGTCTTCCAACACTGAAAGGTGTGACACTTGGTCTTTCCAACGAAGTTAAATATCTAGGAGTAATCTTGGATAAGAAGCTGACTTGGGAGACACACGTTTCACTGAAGGTGAATCGTGCATTGAAGATTTTTCAGCAATGCCGTAGAGCCTTTGGCAAAACTTGGGGTCTGAAACCTGCTGTGGTCCTATGGATATACACGGCACTTATCAGACCAATCATCACTTACGCTTCTGTGGTCTGGTGGCGACGGAGCATGGTTAAGTCCACAATCCGGGAACTATACAGGCTGCAAAGAAGTGTATGTTTATGCATCACGGGTGCCATGAGTACAACCTCTGGAGATGCCCTAAATGCTATGCTTGATTTGCTCCCCCTGGATCTTAAGATACAACAGGAAGCAATAAAAGCAATGTGTAGACTCCATAAATATGGTTTCTGGCACGAAGATGGAACTTCGGGACACAGAGAAATCTTTAAGTTGCTGTCGGAGCAGTGTCCACTGTTTTTGGCACCTAAAGATGACCTGATACCCACAGTTTCATTCGGAAGGAAATTTGATGTCAGATTTCCATTGCGTGAGCAATGGAGCAATCCAGGAGGCATGCAGGGAGGTTTGACGGATATTTTCTTTACCGATGGGTCCAAGACTGAAATAGGGTCTGGAGCCGGATGGTACTTAAACGATAGTAATAAGTATCACTACGCTATGGGGGGAATGGCAACTGTTTTCCAAACAGAAGTTTTTGCCATCCTAAAAGTAGCCGAATGGATAATCGAGAGGAGATGGAGCGGGAAACAGATTGGAGTCTTCAGTGACAGTCAGGCTGCATTGAAGGCCCTGGAGAACGCGAAGCAAACCTCAAAGATTGTTCAAGAATGTAAGAAGAAGCTTAATTCTGTCGCAAGACAAAACAGGCTTGTACTTATATGGGTTCCGGGACACTCCGGTGTTCAAGGAAACGAAATTGCCGACGAATTGGCCAACCGTGGATCAGCGGTGCCCCCACAGGGGCCAGAGCCAATAATCGGAATCAGTCCCGCAGGAATCAAGAACTGGATCAACGATTATGTAGGCAATCTACATAAAGAGCGATGGTCCGGTCTAGAACGCTGCAGAACTGCAAAGTGTTTTGTGACAAGCCCGAACAGAAAACTGTTAAACTTTCTACTAAAACTTAGAAGGAAAGACATTCGGTTGATGGTCGGCATCATTACAGGACACAACCCATGGGGTCAGCATATGACCACCATTGGAATCATCGAGGACCCGGTATGCCTGTCATGCTTGGAGGAGGCGGATAGCACTGAGCACTTTCTCTGTGAGTGTCCTGCCTTTGCTAGAGCGCGACTACGGGTATTGGGTTCCGATGTCATGGGAATGGGTAATATTCGTTCTCTAAAACTGGAGGATATTTACAGATTTGCCAAAGAATCTGGAAAATTCTCACAGGACTAACTATCTCTATCTCTGTCTCTGTCTCTATTCTTTCCTATCTCTTTCTCTGATACTTTTCTCCCTCCCTCCTTGACTATCTACCCCCTTTCCTGAGCTTTAAATACAATGGGCTTTTTAGCCTGAGTGTTTTAGGAGCCACCAAATCTCCTGGTGCTCCTTGGCTCGACCTTTTCAAATTCAATTCAAATTCAAATTCAAGGGAGCCGATTTGTCAAGAGGAAACAGAGAAATCTGCTTACTGAGCAAACCTTTTATTTTGAATCATGGCCACTTTAGTCCCTCTAACAGACTTTAATCGCATGGAAGGCCTTAACGACATAGGCGCTTATTTAAGAAGTTAAAGGCAGCTCTAGAAGCTTGCAGCGGAATAATGAAACCCCTCCTTACTTGTTCATCCATATGTCTCAAATCTTATATCCTGCTCTTAAGTGCAATGCGCAATCTAGCCTGAATGCTTGGAAAAAATTTCCGCTCATGCAAAATTTCATTCCATTTTATTCCATTTCATTTCACTTCGAACTTGTCAAGGTTGCATTCGTCACTCTATTATTATTTTCAAAAAAATAATAAATCTATATGCGCACGCAAATGAATTCTAGTGTTTGCACTCAGGTGCTTGCGTCTAACCAACCGCTGCATGTATGGACGAGTGGGTGGCTGATCGCACGTGAGGCCACCAATCCAATTATAAGTCAAATATTGGCATGCATAGCAGATTGATTTATTCCGCTTGGATATCAAATGTACTATAACGATTTTTTTCAGCCATGATTTTCAAATAGCAAAATATACTTCTTTTTTTATATTATATAGTAATAATAATTTTTTTTTTTACATTGCGAATATGTAACATCGCATTGCAGTAATTAATAAAAAAAAAAAACAAAAAAAAAACAGATATAAAATACTTATAAATCGTGCACTTATGTGGGTGTTGTAAATACATACATACATCCATATGCCTATCATATTTTTCACAAAATACTCGTGATTGAGGGAATATTTTTTAATTTCAATTTTCGCTTCTTTTCAATTAACGACCCTATGGATTTATTTACAAACAGGTATGTTATTTTCCTATACATGCATACATACATGAATATATATGACAAACATACATACATACAGATAGCACAGACCACAGAAACGTGATATACATATTTCCAGATATATGTATACAGCGCTGGTGTACGTAACTACAGCCACGCTTTTGCCCTGTTAAGCTTATTATTTGCATTAAGACTGCATTGCCATCGTGCCGGTTCCTCTTCGCACGCGTGTAAATACGCACGAGTGTGTCTGCAACCTGAGCACAACAACGCAGCTTTAGTCTCATTTACGGATTGTGCAAAAGATCCTTTTATACATTTTCAGCGCAATTTTTGATTACATCACCAAAATGCGGCCATGTGAGTGTATGTGTGGATGCATCGTTTTACCGCTGACTAAGTGGCGAAAATTTGCTGACTGCAACAACAATCAAATGATTGACTCCAGCTGGGCATTTATTTATTTATTTATATTATATTTTTTTGCCTACCTACATAGATAGCTGTTGCATGAACTGCACTTGTCCATTCATACCTACATACATACATACATAGATTGTATACCAGGTCCTTAGCTCCTTTGCTAACTACCTCATTATGGCGTATTGATTAATGAGCTCAACTTGTGCATTGGCTTCATGCAATGCATTTTGAAAAATATCTTTTATTTTTTAATATAAGAGAGTCGTTTGGTAAGTCCTTAGACTGTTCGCGAATGGGACTTTGTATTTTAATTATTTATTTATTTATTCTTAGTAAATTTAGAAATACGTGATTTCTTAGAGACTACAACTAAGCTACTTAACGATAGTAGTTCATAGTTCAACTTATCGAAATAATTCATTTAGTGACAATTTGAAAGTTTGCTTAAAAGAAGAAAAAACAAAAGCCAAAGAATTTGAGATTTTAGTAAACTCTTTCATTGTGCTATTTATCGGAGCATAAGAGCCCTAAACCGCTCCAGTGAGTATAAATCATTGGTCCGCATGTTGTAAAAATAAATGCGCTCTAAAAGAAAAGGACAGTGAACTGTTGCCGTTATTTTACTTGATGCAGTAGTCTATTATCTGAATAGGCAGGGCGGGCAGGCATTTTAGAAGATGTTGGTGAGTGATATTTGTGAGTCCTAGTCGGAGTCGGAGATTTTTGTCTGCTACCGTGTAGCTCCTGTTGGTATTGCTTTTAGTCGCTCTGGATTTAGGAATTTGTAGCTGTGTTGGTATGTAATCCATTTCTCCCTTACAGTTGAATAATTGATACTATCGACTATCTTGAAAATCTCGATATTAACAAAAGATTCGAAACAGAATGTGGGCATATTGCTGACGTTTTTACTGCTTTATCGGCGTTTTCGTTACCAAGAATTCAGGAGCACACATAACTTTTCGAAATATGATGAAATGCGTACAGCGAAAAAATGCCGTTCTAGCCGTGTGTATCTGTCATTGCTATTGGCGATGCGATAGATTCATGCACATACAAACGGCCGTACGTATTTGCACTGATTTTTCACTGGTTCTCTATAGGTACATATTTGAATATACAGTCGAACTTCGATAACTCGAACTATGACATGCCACAAAAAAAAATCGAGCTATCAAGATTTCGAGTTATCAAATATAATATACATATGTACATACATACATAAAAATCCATAAACAAAATAAAATCTGATTGAAAAATAAAACAATCCATAAAACTCAAGGGTTAGCAAACAATTTTATTGATAAAACGGTACATGCTTCAAAGTATGTATAGTTGCTATATAAGTTGTATGTGTATATTTTAAAATTATATATACATAACTAAGAACATTGTATGAATAGATTATAGCTTTCATTCGTTTAAAGTAAAAAAGTCAGTGGGATGGACGAGAGGATTTTTTATTATGTTCTTCAAAAAAAGCTTCAATATTATTTAAACCATTGTACAGAGAATCGGTTGTATGCTCATTGGTTTTTAAATATGACCGCAAAATCTTGAACGAATTTGCAACTAGCTCGTTTGAAACTGGTTGCAGCATATCATCTTGCAAATTATCTTCTATATCACTTTCGCTATCATGCTCAAAATCGGATTTAGATCCCAATGGCTCCACAATATCTTCATCCGTGGGAAACTCTGAAGTAACAACATCGTCATCCACATGCATAAAATCATTAAAGGTGACACCTTCTGTACCTTTGATATTTTGCCAAGCTTCATATTCATTCTGCAGTTGAATTTCTTCCTTACTCCTTTCTTTTATGCGTTCGCTTATGAAAACCAAAGGAATGTCATCATCTTCCTCCCATTCAGAATATTGACCGAAGCCGGCTTTTCTAAAACAATTAGAGATGGTTTCAGGCTTAACATCGATATTCCATGCATTAGTTATTTCATCAACACAGTCCATTAATGTAATGTTAAGATTTTTGTTTACTTCAAAGCATTTTATAGTATTTTTTAAAATTCTGCGACGATAATGACATTTTAAATTTTGTATGACACCTTGATCGAGTGGTTGTAATTTTGATGTCATATTCGGGGGACAAAATGCAAGTTTGATAAACTTTACAGCTACATCTTTTTTCGCGCACTCATTTCTACTTCCTTTATTAGTTTAAATTTTTCATCAATAATAAAGTTTTTAAACAACGTTTTGATGACATGTCAACAGAGTTTATTTTCGCCTAAGAACTACTAATAAAATACCTGTGGTCTTAAACAGTGCAGCGACCCAACTGCTGACATCTGTTTGCTATAAAATAAGCAACACGTAATAAGGGGATTCCCCTGAAAATTCGACTTATCAAAGCGGGCGCCAAATATTCTGTTCGAGTTATCAAGATATTCGAGTAATAGAAGTTCGAGTTATCAAGTAAAAATTACACACAATTCTCACTCTAAACGCCATTGCCAAGCAATTTGATTCGAGATATCAAATATTCGAGATATCGAAGTTCGACTTATTGAGGTTCGACTG
>JAYXIM010051437.1:0-12821 GCA_037575425.1 Anastrepha fraterculus | reverse complement strand
TAACTTTATTGTTGCTTTCACATGCAAATTTTTCGGCAAGTTAATCGAGCACAAAGATAGCGAGCGGGGAAATGGCGAATAGAAAGGCCTTGGCTTACTTAATCCCCGAGTGACATGACAGGCAAAGTTCCCCTCACAACTCTATTTTTCACCATAGCTAAATAGCAAACCTGGTAATCTATCATCCTTGGAGTTGATGCATATTTGAACGCAGCTTCAGGGGATATGTATGTATACCAGGTTTGCTCGCTAGGTATGGTAAAAAGATATATTTGAGGGGAGCTTTGGATTCTACGTCATTCGTTTTGTGTTTCAAAAAATTTAGCTTAAGCTTAGTGAAACACAAACCTACTGCTAGGTAGTACCCCACTAAAAATCTTTTCACCATGGTATGTAAATATATGGATTTGCTACTTTGCTTTCAATGTTCCCTCTGCGGATTGCTAATGTAGGCTCTTGGCTTAAACTTAACTTCAAACAACTTCCACGAAATAAATGTGAAAACATGAAATTAGGAAAACAATCATTTATCATATTCTTCTTCTTCCGTCATAAGTACAGCTTTTATGAATGTTTACTGCCATTGTGGCTTAATGTTATATATACCTACATATATGCATATTTATCTTCATCACTTAAAAACTAACTTGAAGGCGTTCTGTTATCCAATAAAAATAAATTTTATCCACCACTTTATATCCCCAATTCGACATCATTCTTTTATAAGTATATGGCATAGCTGAACAATTATCTTTCCATAAATGCTTAGTAAAGATAAATTTATTGAGCTGAGTGGGGTATGTAATTATATGAATTAATATCATCAACCCACTGATGTATTTGTACAACTTTATACAAGTTGTAAACGACAAGTAATTCTGATAAGGTACAAACTCTTGGCTGGTGGGTCTTACAGTGTACTAAAAACGATTTTATTGCAAGGTAAAATTATCGTAGTGCTTAACTTCGGTGCATAATATCACTTTTATCTTGTTGGTGTACAAACATTTGAATTGTCATTGTCAGCGAATGTTTAGAGCGGTTTGATTTCTTTGACAAATGGACTTTCAGAGTCTTCATATCAATAATAACTGTGGGGTCCAATGAGTTAAACTGCGCACATACAAATATTATATCTTATCGTAAAAGAAAATTTATTGCAAATTTTTTGCGCATATTTCCGTTTATTATGATAATAAACAACAATAATAGCACAATAAAAGAGTGGAAAAGAAATTCGAATTAAAAATATGAGTGGAATGCAGGTAAATAAACTTAATAAGTTTGTATACACGATTAATAGATTTGATTTGTCTGAATAACTAGTTGGATTGAATAACAGGAGGCTCGAAGACGACCTTCAAAGCACCGAGGAATAGGTTGATGATTATTGTATTTTATTTGTGGCTTTTTTTCTGGGATGACACTCTTGAAGACGAAACTCTCATGAGTACGACATATCAGTTTGCATCATGGCGACAAGATTTTTAGAGGTGTACTACCTAGCAAACCGTTATTCGGCCTTGCGCGAATTTGACAGATATGCCGACGTCATTCGTTTTGTGTTTCACTAAGCTAAAGCTAACTTTTTTGAAACACAAAACGAATGACGTAGAATCCAAAGTTCCCCTCAAAAAAAATTTTTTTTCACCATACCTATCGAACAAACCTGATATCCAACATCCTTGAGTATGCACGACTGATAGCCTCTCAGCTACACCTACGTACTCAACAACTCTCCACTATCTACATACATACCACTATCCCCGCGGAACTCTAAAAAAGATATTACCTCACGAGACTGACTAGCTCAAAGGCTTCTAATTATTGTTCACGCCTACGAAACTCCCCGCGCCTTAGATCGTGGTGAATATGTGTTACATGCGCGCAGATTCTCTTCCAGTTATTAGCTGATTTCAGCACAAAATCAACAATATTTTCTCCTCTTAAAATTTCAAAGATTGCGGGAGCATTGCCTGGTCATTAGAACAAGACGTGGTCAACATCTTCTTCCCTCTCCCTGCAGAATGGGTAGTTTGGTGAACTGTCATGGCCAAACCTATGGAGTTAATATATTTTCTAAATACACCGTGCCCGGAAAGAAATTGGTTCCTTTCTAACCACGTCGAAAGGATGGGCGTTAACTCATGCGTTCATCTATCCTTAGGTAACCTGCTCCACCGGTTCTGTCAGTGGGCGATCAAACGATGCCTTTTCTTTGGTGCGAGTTGATTCAACAAAGCTCAATGAACGTAAAGCGTATTTAAGAATTTTTTTTTTTTTGATCCGTTTAATTCTATTGTAGATGTAGATTCTAGGACTTGGTCTCCAAATGAAGGAACGTATTCTAAATTGGATCGAATAAAAGACGATATAATAATTAAAGTAAGTAAATAAATATAATATAAGTGAATTTGAAACAGTTTTGTCTCACAAACCCTAATACCGAGTAAGCTTACAAAATATACGTACCTATATTAAATGAAAAGTTGCTCGAAAAAATAACTCCAAAATCTTTAATTTCATCCAAACTTTGCAACAAGGAATGATTTTCGAGTGAAATATTCTTAACTTTTTCGACGCTTACATCAGTCACAGAGGTGGAAGGATAACCTGAACTAGGCAATTATAAACACATGGGAACACTCTTTATCGTACCAGTAGTACGCCTGTATTTACTAGCACAGTTTAAGATTTTTTAGAAACACTTTATTTCAGACGTACTCCTCTTCTCAGTCGTACTCTTTTTCTCAACAGCGAAATTGGCAAAAATTAACAGAAGCTAAAACTTTAAAAGTATATACAAGTAGTAAAGTGGTCTAACACTTCTTATCAGAATGAGACAACTAAGTGAAGTATTTTTGAGTAAGACATATTTCGCCTTTAAACCTTCAAAGTGTACCTAATCAACACTTTTACTTTAGAGTTTTCACTGAACTTCTTGAAAAAAATTGCGACATTCTCATAATTTCTAAGGTGAAATCTGCATTAGAAGTAGCCAGATTTGTGCCCGTTGAAGCTGTGAGAGAGAAGCTGGTAGGTAGAGAACTTCTCGCTCTCTTTCGAACAACGGAGATTGAAGGAGAAATGTATATTGAAGGGGAAATCAAAATGAAATGATGTACATCTCGTTATTTATTAGTCAGCGCTTGTAACTAATTTAAAATAATTCTTTAAAGACGTATAATTAATAGATATTAGAAAAATTCCTATAGGCACTGAGGTCCACATGGGTACAATAATTCATACCTCTTTGAAAAGTTGTCAGGTCCCTATTTGATACTTTTCTGAATAGCAGACTTGTCCAGATGTAATAAAATTGTATTTATTTCATGTTCATACTACGCCAATAAGTGCGTCTTACAATATTCTAATGTTTCTAGAAAATCTTAATTACATTCTTATACTCGCACTTGAATGACATCCTGTTGACAGACGGAAATTACCAATTTCGCTGACATAAATAATCGCTAAAACACTAAAATATTGTAAATCTCTTACAAACACGGCAGTTTTATTTACGTATGTACAGATTAATAAATAATATGTTACAAATAATACAATACAAATAAATACAAATAACGGCTGCCGTAGCCAAATGGGTTGGAGCGTGACTACCATTCGGTGTGGCTGGTGCTCGAAACCCCGGGCACAGAACACAAAAATGGCTGAAAAGGTTATTTCTAATAGCAGTCGCCCCTCGGCAACCAATGGCAAAGCTACGAGTGCTGTGAAAAAGCTTCTCAAAAAAAATCGTCTGTCGTTTGGAATCGGCATAAAACTGTAGGTCTCTCCATTCGTAGAAAAACAAAAACAATGCACACCAAAAATAGGAGAAGGGGCTCGGCCAAACGCCCAATAAAGGGTGTAAGCGCCAATAATATGTATATATAGTATATGTGAGTATGCATGTATTCCCATAAATTACATGTTTTTACGCGCGTGCCGTTAGGTACGTGGGCTTACATCAAAATTGTGCATTATTGCTTGTAAGCACTCTACTATTTAATCGTAGTCATTGTCTGATAACTTTGCCGTAAACAATAGTCTTATCTCTACAATTCCAATAATTCTCGTTTTAACTGTAACGTAATACTCAATATGAAATAAAAATAAATAGGTGTTTCTGTATGCATACCTTCTGTTAAAAAAAAAAAAATACAACATTCCAGTCATCAAATCACTTTTCGAACTAAAAGAGCCAAATGGGTAACACCGTTCGGGTCCAATTTTTCGCAAGGTCATTTTCAGCGCCAATTTTTAAAGGGGGTTGCCTGGTTTATAAGGTCAAAAAAATCAATTTTTTTTTTCGTTTTCAGCGATTCCTAATATATTTCAGAATATTCACACAAAGTTACAGAGCCTAATTCTCAATATTTCCGTAGATACAAAGCCAAAGGTAGGCGAGCGTTAGGTAGTTACGCTGTGACCGGACAGCTATAGTACAAACTTTATCTTCTTTTCTCGACTTTTCACTTTTATGATTTCTTTGAATTGGCGTACATGAATGAAAAAAAAACTAGTGAACTTTTTGAAATGAATCATAGCTTGTTCCCTTCAGTATTAAATTCTCTTCTATTTGAACTAACAAAATAGATAAAAAAAAATGTTTCAAGATTTTTATACCAAGTTGAAGGGAATTTTTTTTTTTATAGAAAGGCATTTTTTTCTTTAAAACCTCCAAAAAGTTGAAATTTTTTAATTTCTCTCAGTTTTCTTAGTTCATCTAGAATAAAAAATCATGATAATTAGAAAACCATTTGTATTTTTCGCTTTAGATATAGTACACGAATTTTTTATACTTTTTAAATGTTCATTAAAAGATAGAAAAAACTTTGCAGTGCTAAATTAATTTTTTCCTTAAAAAAAAATGGCAAAGAGATGCAATTTTTAGACCTCATAAACCTCCCCCCTTAAATTATTAAAATTAAAAAAAATTTTTTTTTTTTGTATGTAAAAGAAGTTAAATAAAAAACCTAAACAATTGGTAAATCGTGTTTCTTTATTTTTATTGTATAAAATTTCTGAAAATACCCCAAATATTCGAGCTCTAGACCACCGGGACCCCTTAATTTCAAGGGATTTGCTCTCAAAGAGGAAAATATACAAAAAAGTACATGAACGCGAAACTAGTAACAATTTGCAAGTTTTACGAACAGCTGATTGAATAGTTGGCGGGAAAAATCAAAATAATTTCAGTTGGGCTACCTCCTATAAAATTAAAAAACAAAAATAAAGCAAATAAAATGCAAAATAACGAGCTTAGCATCACAGGATTTTATTTTTCCCACAATAATTGTTTCCATTTTATCATCAGATGAAGAACATTCCATTAGCAATTGTATTGAGGCAATTACAGCTTTCTTCATATTTTCCTTGCATTTGTATATATATATGTATGTACGTATATATATAAGTATATTACCAAATTACTTAATAACCAAGAAGTAGAAGCATAAAACACAAAAGATACCTGCAATGCTTTCGATTTGTATTTCTGAAACGGCAGCAATGGTGATTGGATTCGTTCGATGCTGGCCCAAAGAATCGTCTCGGTGCGTGCAGAGGAAGATCTGCTAGCAGAAAACTTTGGATATGATTGACACTTGGTGCTGTGCGAATGGGCTATCGGCAAATCCCACCAAGACTGGTATTGTCCTCTTCACCAGAAGAAGGAAGCTTGATGGACTCGATCTGCCTAAGCTAAAAGAGTCACAATCTAGCTATCCAAGGAAATTAAATATCTTGGAGTAATCTTCGATAGTAAACTTCTTTGGAAATCACACGTTGAAACAAAGACATCCAAAGCTCTGACAGCTTTCTGGCAGTGCAAGGGTGTTTTTGGAAAAACGTGGGGTCTTTCTCCTAGCAAGGTCCTATGGATCCATGTACACGGCTATGATAAGACCTATTATCACCTATGCATCAGTGGTCTGCATGAGTAGACTCCCTCTCGTGGGACCTTATCGAGACTACAACGCACTGGGGCCATCTGTTGCGTCGGAGCTTTTCGGAGCAACTACTTCAGGGCCGGCATTAGATTAGTCTACCACCACTTGATGTTTTCATCCAAGGAAAGGCCTTGAAGGCCATCTACAGGCTGAAACACAATGGGAACTGTCAATTCAGGCTGAACTATGTCGGTAGACATAATAGCCTGATGCTAACATGGGTTCCGGAACAAGTGGATATCGCGGGTAACGAGATCTCTGACTCTCTAGTCAGAATGGGCTTTGAGGCTAACTTCCTTGGCTTCTTAGCGCCACAAAATCTACTCAGATTTCTTCGGAGATCGAGTAGATTTAAAGAAAATTAAACAGGGAACCCGAGTGCAGTACAAGGGACTTAATTGTGTCTGAGTGCTGTATTTGCTAGTCTGTCCCGACAAAAAAACAAAGAAAAAAGATTGGAGGCTGTGGTTCCGAAGCGCATATAGTACCCCTATATCATTGGCCGTTTCTTATTTATTATATGACTTCAAGTAAACTTTATGAATTTCATATAAAATATATTTACTTACATTCTCCATTTTAATCACTTTGTTTCAATTTAGCACATTGTCTCAGTTCGCAAATTTTAATTTGTGTTAATTTTTACTTTACAATCAGCTGTTTTTCTCACTTGCAAATTCTTATAAGTAAAAATTTATCCAGTACAAAGTTACAACTTCCCCTCAAAATGAAATGTCATTTTGCCCTCTCACTTCCCCTACTTTGCAAGTTTTTCGGATACATCAACAGCAAAACTTCTTACAAATTATTTGCTTTTGCTTCATGAACCGACCTAATATTCTTTATTTACATGCTGTTCTCTTTTGAGGAATTTGACAATTTCTTAAAACGGACTTTTAAATTATCAATTAGCGATACTACTTTTTTGGCAGAATACACTAAAGTAAAAAGCGGGAAATCCATTTGCAATCAAATGGCAAGATCTATTGTGAAATATCCTCGTCATACACGTTATAATATACATACTTAGATTTACATACTTATATATGAATGTATACCCCTATTTAGTGTATATATGCACAAGCACAACTGTATCTTAATTTTGCCCACATATGATTGCATGCATGTTTATTTTATTTATTTACTAACACTATTCATTTGCACTGGGCTGCGAAAATTATCTAAGCCTATTATCTTTGAATCACTCAAATGCTTTGCCTATTATTGCCACCTTCCAACTTTCCCCATTGGCTACCCAGGGTGTAGAACACTGTACACACCCCCATATGCCCATTCAAGGCCTAGTCAGTATTCATGTGATCACTTCCCATCAGATCGAAATATTTCGCACGTTCCAACATTTTGCCACAGTTGATTTCTAAGCGTTTTATTTTGTATCATTTTTTTATTTGTTGTTTTTGTTGGCATATCGTTGCGCTTCACGTGGTCGGAACAATGTGTTTTGCACTCTCGCATGATGTAAGAGAATTACATGCCATTAAGTGTTGATCTTATTTTTATACCTTTGATTGGTTGCATCAAAACAATATGTGGGTATGAATGTGTGTGTGTGTGTTTTAAAAGTATATGCGACAAAGTGGTTCATTTTAAGTGCATGAACTAGAAATGTACGCTTTATGTAGGCATGTGTACATAAAAGCACAGGCATATATGTATGTATATAGGGTGCCCTATTTAGACCGCATAGTCTGAAATTTGAAAAAAAAGCTTCGATAAAGTTATCAACAGTTTAGAGATTATAAATTGTGCATAGTATCTGATAAATGGTCACAAGAAAAAAAGCACACATTTGCCATTTTGAGAAAATTCTTGTCGATACTTCGGCATTTTTGTATTTACGACTTGGTTGTTCAATTTATTCGATTGTTCTTTTGTTCCATTGTTAGCGAATGCGGCACCCATTATGCACATACCTTTCTGAAACCCAATACTTCAGTCAAAATATTACTTACATTGCAAAATGCGATGCCTAGGGCTTCTACGAAATCTCTTTCACTCACTCAACGATTTTCCAATACGATATCCTGTATATTTTCTACGATTTTTGGTGTTGCTCTTTTTGGACGTCCTTGACGTGGATCGTCTTCAAGGCTAGTACGACCAACAACCCATTAAATTCAGCAACCCATCTTTCTACTGTACTACTACTTGATAGCGAAAAGTCCTTAGACACTTTCAACATTCGTTCATAAATTTCTTTTGCTTTTAAACTTTCCTTGGCAATTATTTCATTGAGTATCAGGGAAATTTGCAAAATGTCTCACTGGAAGGGACTAGCTGCCTTCTTAAAAAGATCTAAGTGGTTTAAGCAACTTAGTTAAGGGAAGCAAATCAAATGCAGGTATCTCTTACATTAGGCAAGCATCCTGACTAACCTAAACTTTCCAGAAATAAAATTCAATCACTGCACTATACTTGATTTTTTCTATTGTAGGTGACACGGTACTGTGGCACGTCGATACTAAATGACTTGTAAGAAATGAATGAATTGACCGAAGAACTGAAACTTCACATACGTTCATATGAAGAGTATGTTTGGTTTTGTTAAGCTCCTCCTCCTTTTTTGGTGTGCGTCTTAATGAATTTCCACAAGTAAAGGGATTTACACTTTTATGCCGCCTCCGAACAGTAGATCATTTTTATGAGAAACTTTTCATGGCAGAAATATACTTGGAGGTTTGCCATTGCTTGCCGAGGAGTGACCGCTATTAGAAAAAACTTTTTTCTATAATTTTGTGGTTTCATGCACGGAGGTTCGAATCTACATACTTGATGTTGATGGTGCGCTCGAAATTAGTCTGTGAATGCCTCACTTCCTTTTTGTTCGTATCTGAATGCTTCAATGCTCTTGGAAAAGTGTGCCACATATACACTTAACGAGCGCTGGACAAGAAGACTAAGTGGACTAAGACAGAAGTGCTCGATGCAGCTTCTAAGGCTATCAAATACGTAACTTTTAATAGTAGCAGATGCTTTAACCGGGAATTGAACTATCGAACGTTCAATTCATGCGATGAGACTTAACTATCAATAGATCTTTATTTGTCTACATATAAAAAATTAATAAATTAAATCCATAATTTCATAATATTTCTATATGAAAACAAAATTAAATATTTCTGTCCAACATTATGATGTTTTTAGGATGCCATATCTGAATTGTAGACATTGTGATCTTTCAGGAAACAGTGGAGGTTCATTTATATGACATTTCTGACATCAGTATGATGTGAGTTTTATTATTTTTTGCGTGGCACTTCAGGTTCTATGTTTGTAATCTAAAGGTGCCGGAGTGTATCTAACATAACATATGTTTGTTGTTTTGCCATTGTCAAGCGTATTTATTAGACTGTCTCCAAAATAAAGGAGACTAATATTTTATTCATTTATCTTCTTATAAATGTAATAAGAATTCCATACAGAAATATCTAATAGATTGTATAGAACCTTCTTGTACCAACTGATATCTTATGCCAGACATATTTGCGTTATAATTAGCAATCTCTATTGGTTTTTCCTTCGAGATACCACATTTATTCTCCACGCCAATTATTTTGGGATGGTTTTTCGTTCTGATATAAAGCACATCCCGCTTGTACTTCCACTTACTAACATAGACGTTGCCCTGTATTCTCCATATATGTTCACCTTTTTTTAATTTTTCTGCATTACGAATTTTGAATTCATTTTGCGATTGGTATGTCGATTGTTCAGTGGGACACTATTATAGTAGTTATCCATAAATAATGACTTGCCGTTCGATAGATATGATTGCATTAGTCTCATAAACACAGAATCCACTACAGAGAAGGAAGGCACCTTATACTTTACTTTTCGCCTTTATATGTATTTACTTAAATCTAGATTACGAGCATAGCTATCATATGTACAAGGCTCATAGAATTTCATTCCGTACTTATTTTTCTTTGATTTTATACTATAAATTGCCGAAAACTTAGTTTGCGATTCAGCATCATAAATTCATCTAATAAGCTTCGGAAGTTTGGAAATCTTAGATAGTCTGCCGTTATTTGGTACGGATTCTCAATTTAAGTAACGCAATAATTGTTTCCTCCTGGTCCCCGGTCATAGCTGCTGCGAAAATTGGATGGTTTGTTAGACCAGCAATGCAACAGCAACAAACAAAGGCCAAAGAATATCTCCATTTCCTGCAAGTTTACTACTTTGAAACTCTGCATCAGACGTGGACGTGGAACGAAAGTCTTATATAATATTTCTGAATTATCTTAATATGAAATACATATTTACATATGTTGTTAGAATCTTCTGAATCATAAGATGGTGATGTTGATTTTGTTTCGCAAAAATATATTGAGTATGGGAATAAGTTTCCGCCCTCGTAATAGAGTGTCACTGCTGATACTATTTTTGTGTTCGCTCTAGTAATATACTGGTGATTTGAAGGTGTATATGTGAGGTCTCGATCGCAGTAGCTGGCATTCGTTTGAAGCGTAGAGATCCTTTTTTATCTGACGTCAAAAATGTCTACGTTCGTCCCGAAAAAAGAGCATTTGCGAGAAGTCCGGCTTCATTATTAGCTTTTAAAGAAAAGCACAGCTGAAACGTGATCAATGTTTAGAGTAATGACGTTCCATCAAGTACAATTTGTAAAAAGTGGTTTCTATGCTTCCAAAGTGGCAGTTTCGACGTGACTGATAAAAAACGCGAAGAGGCACCAAAAAAATTCGAAGACACTCAACTACAACAACTATTGGATGAAGACGCATGTCGAAGCTTTGATGATATGTCTAAAGAGTTGCATGTTGACAGATCAACCGTCCGTAAACGTTTGCGCGCGATGGGAGTGATCCAGAAAGCAGGTAACTGGGAGCCACATTAATTGAAGTAGAGGGATATCGATATTGGTGACATGTGAGATGTTTTTTGAACGGCAGAAAAGAAAAGGTTTTTTGCATCGCATCGTCGCTGGCGATAAAAAATGGATCTATTATGAAAACCCCAAGCGTCGAAAATGTTGGAGCACGCCAGGTGAACCAAGACCGTCGACAGCGAAAAAAAATATACATGCTTCATAGGTTATGTTGTGCATCTGGTAGAATTAGAAGGGTGTAATCTATTATGAACTCCTTAAACCATCTGAAACCATCACTGGCGATCGTTACCAACTGCAGCATATGCGTTTGTATCGACCTCTCAAAGAAAAGTGGCCGAAATGGGACGGTAGATATGACAAACTGATTTTGCTGCATGCAACGCCGGTCACACGTTGATAAATCCGTCCAGAAATATTTAGAAGGGCTAAATTGGGTCATGTCGTCCGAATGGATACAAACGCCCCGGCTTTAAAAGTATTCGTTGCGGTGCCAGTTGGTGGTAACAGAGGAAGAGGAAGGCCTCCTCTGCGTTGGAAAGATCAGGTAGAGAAGGACTTGGCTTCACTTGGTGTGTCGAATTGACGCCGGTTAACACGAGAAAGAAACGACTGGCGCGCTTTGTTAAACTCGGCCAAAATCGCGTAAGCGGTTATCGCGCCAATTAGGAAGAAGAAGAAATTGGGAGATCTTGCCCCACCCGCCGTATTTCCCACCTTCGGATTACCATCTGCTCCGATCAACGCAGTCAGCCCTTATTGGAAAGCGATTCACTTCTTACGAGAGCATCGCAAATTGGCTCATTGAATGGATCAAGTCAAAAGAATTCGAATGTTTCGTCATAGGAATCCGTATGCTGCCTGAAAGATGGAATAAAATTGTATGCGCATACTGCACATAAACTCAGGTATTATTTAATTGTTTAAATAATTCGTAACTTTGGCTAAGAAAGGACGGACACTTATTCCCATACCCAAATAGGGGTACACTCTTTTGAGTTTTCGCTCAATGGCCCATATTCTATCACAAAGGTCTCCATCAACTTTACTGATTTCCTTTCCAATTATTCCCGTAATACACTTACCTATATCTTAATCTGAATCAGAATCATCAAACAGTCTCAAAATTCGAGTTTGCTTCTTATGGGAATTCATTTTTCTTCAATAAGGTTATAATTAAAAACAAAACTGTACTTTGTTGAAAGTAACGGAAATTAAAAAAAATGTACAATTATAGAGTGAGCTCTCTCTGAGAATTCTATGAAATATAGATGCTATAGCATTCACGTCAAGTATTACACTTCTAACCGGCTCAAGGAAATTTGTAAATACACGGGGGAAAGATAAAATAATATGAATCAATTGGTCATTATTTGAAATGTATATATTACTTATAAAAACTTATTCGTATTCACGTCATTTTGCATCACTATGCACATGAATGCTAAGCTTTCCCGTCCGCGAACGTATTAACACAACGATAAAATTCAGCCTAAAGTGAACTCTTTTTCTTCATTTAACCTTAGCTGACCTAAGTTATCGCTAGCTTGTGGTCAATAACGGAAAATAATGTTCGATTTCATAAATATTGCATAAATTGCACATTCTGACGAAATACATATTTTTAACTTTTGCCATCTCATTTTAATAAAATATCCTCACAAGTAGCGAAGCTATTGATACTTCAACAAAAATTTTGTGATTGACAAGCCTAGAAGTTTTTTTATATATTTTAAACAAAATGATTTTCCTTATACATTTATAGATATATATACATACATACATATGTATACCTAAGTATGTATGTACAGTACTTAATTGCAACGCACACACGGGCTATTGTCGCACGTCGCACCTGCTAATCAAAGGCAATTAGGGTGGGCTACACCGACACGAGTGTAAAATTAAAGACAAATTACGAACAATAACGTCGAAATAAATGTGAAATAGCCAACCTATAATATTTCATTTTTGATTTATCAGCTGGCATACATATA